>CATIXQ010000005.1:18520330-18570133 GCA_949711755.1 Leptidea juvernica | reverse complement strand
TATGTTATAAAAGCAGTAAGTGATGATACTGTGTTTATATTAATGTGTATTATGAGTCATTCATTAACAAAATTACTATCTTAAACCGCAGTACAGCTCCATACTATAGATTAAACTAGTAAAATTCATTTGGTACTTTGGTTAATACTAACGTAAAGAGCAGTATGTCAGAAATTTACTGCTCTTTTGTTAAGAAATATGTGAATACTAATGAAAAGGGCAGTGCATCAATGAAATACTGCTCTTTTACCTAGTTAACTAAATTATTTTACGGTTCTTACTGCTATTATCAAAAAAGAAAATGCATTTCTAATATACGTAGATGTATGAAACCTAGATAGGAAGAAAGCTCGTTTGATGTACATTCCAAATCAGTAATAAAAAAAAATGGCCACCTTTGACTTACTGCCCTTTCGATTACCAGGGCAGTATTAGTTTTTTTTTTGTTCAAGTTTTGTACATTCTTAAAAATCCGAGCAAGGCTCGGTCGTCCGGATATTATATAATAATGTAGTAATCAAGAATTATTTCGTAATAAATGCACCGAAATCTCGAGCGATTGCCAATTTCGTGGTCATCTGGAAGGCAAAGCCAAATTGGCTTCAATGAAACTGGGCGTCATTAATAGAGCACGGCAATACTTCAAGCCGGCCCACATACTAGCGCTCTACAAAGCGCAGGTCCGGCCACACATGGAGTATTGCTGTCATCTCTGGTCTGGCGCACCCCAGTATCAGCTCGATCCATTTGACCGCGTGCAACGCAGAGCAGCTCGAATTGTCGGGGACCCATTGCTCTGTGAACGGCTGGATCACTTGGCGTTGCGTAGAGACGTCGCTTCATTGTGTGTACGCCGTTATCGCATTTATCACGGGGAGTGTTCCGAAGAGCTGTTTAACCTGATTCCTGCCGCCGAATTCCACCTTCGCACGACACGCCACAAGTTAGGATATCATCCTCACCATCTGGATGTGTGGCGGTCCTCCACAGTGCGGTTTTCGAGGAGCTTTCTTCCTCGTACTACTAAGCTGTGGAATGAGCTTCCTTGTGCGGTGTTTCAGGGACGATACGACATGGGTACCTTCAAAAAAAGCGCGTACACCTTCTTTAAAGGCCGGCAACGCTCCTGTGATTCCACTGGTGTTGCAAGAGATTGTGGGCGGCGGTGATCACTTAACAACAGGTGACCCGTACGCTCGTTTGTCCTCCTATTCCATAAAAAAAAAACCGTGTTGTTATAATGAAATTGTTTCACAGTGGAACTGTCAAACCGTGCCTCACTAAATTCTCTCGTAGATAATAGGTCCATACAAAACAAATATTGAAAATAAAAATAATTATGGGTCCCAAATCGAAATAAAAACTATCCTATCTCTCAAGTTGGACTAAACTGCGCTCCATGAAGTAATCCCCGTTAAAATCCGTTCATTAGTTTAGGAGTCCATCGCGGACAAACAACGTGTCACGTAATTTATATATATTACTAGCTGACAGAGCAAACGTTGTATTGCCGATATTAAAATCGCGATACAAAAGTAACTGTTGATCGTAGATGGGTGAAAATTTGAAGTTGTACGTATTTTTTAATGCTGACTTATGAGTCAAAGAAATTAAAAAAAAAATACAAAATTTCGTGTGGACCACCCTTAACATTTAGGGGGATGAAAAATAGATGTTGTCCGATTCACAGACCTACCCCAATATGCAATCAAAATTTCATGAGAATCGGTCAACCTGTTTCGAAGGAGTTTATATATTAGAAGATTTTGTTAAAACATTATTGGCCCATCTATTACTATTATGAATAAGTAGATTAGTACTATACCTCCAAAATTAAATAATGCACTAAAAGGAGATCCTCCAAAGAATTCTCTAAACACTTCCTCTGGGTCGCGGAATGTGAAAGGGAAACTTTGATAGCCAAAGTCGTAATCCTCGTCTGCAGCCGAGCGCCGTCCTCTACTGTTATTCAGACCTTCCTTTCCATACTGGTCATATACTCGGCGTTTTCTCTCTGAAAAGTATTTTTCTAATTCGTTATTGGTACCAAAAGGGATTTTTCAATCAAAAAAATCACGATTTTTCACGAACTATAAAATAAGTACGGAATATATAAGGAAAATATTACTACATACTGAGAGACTAATATTACGCGACCCACAAACCCATTTCAATATCTTTAAAGGAATATACAGTTACCAGGTTGTGAGTGATACTTAACATTTTTTTTTCAAAGATCGGGTAAATATTTATAAACTTTTACCATGGGGTAACAAAGTTAGAAAAACAACACATTTAAAGACTGGAATACTCAATTTTTTTTAGTTATCTTGAGTGTAAATTCCGCTTATATTTGTCTTCAATCAATTCGACACGTGTTTCACCTCTACACGAGGCATCCTAAGGAGATGTTGTCTCGACAAATTCTGGCACGATTCTCAAATTCCGCAAGTTAGCCTCTAATTCAATAAATTTCCTAAAATCGGCAGGCATAGCCGAACAGGCCAAATTATACATCAAGTTGACCAAGCTTCAGCATCTGTCAGCCCCAAACGTGAGGTTCAATCAACAGTGTAAACATTTAAAAGTCATTTCTAATGACATCAACATCCGTTCCAACACACATTCACGCGCAAGTACAATACCCGTAAATAAGTGTAAACAAATATGGTTAAATGAAGAGTGTACATATTGGTTTTCATCAGTTAGGGACAATCTCAAGTTTCACTTGAGAGAGTTAAATAATATATTCTAAATTAACATTCAAATTACAGTATATCGAGACATTTTTGGCAATAAAGCGCGGGTTTAAGCCATTAGACTAGTACAGGAAAAATATCAAATACAGTCTAGGAAGTTGGCACTGTAGTTAAGGGATAGTCAACCAATTCCAAACTCACGTCAAAAATCATTCAACAGCACAAATTTCTTCCCCCGAAATATTACTACAAAAAGGCCTTAAATACAATATCAGGCTGGCTCTTAACCAAAAATCCCTAGATACATTGGCAGTAGATTCAAAATTTCAGTGTTAGAAGTCAACAAGATATGACCGTTAGATTTCAAATTCCGACTATTTAAAAACAAAAACCAGTATCAGAAATAACACGAACGAAAAATTAAAAAATAGAGTCTCGTGCCTGAATTTGGCGAAGCAACATCTCTTGAGGATGCCTAGTAAACAGGCAAAATACGTGTCGAACTGATTTAAGACAAATATAAGCGGAATTTACACTCAAGATAACTCATTTTTTTTTTAATAATTATGGATTTCCGCAAAATGTCCTCTTATTAGATTGACACAAATATTCAATGTTGAAAAAAAATACATCAAACAGCAATCTGTATATTTAAATATAAAAATTAAAGAATTACTTAAATACATCAAAAGGCATGTTGATCCACAAAATCCATTGTTAGTGAAATGTTATGAAAAACAAAATAATAAAACTCACATGTTATTTTAGCATATTTAAATAAATCACAACATGCAACAATAATATGCTTAAAGCATTGATATTTCTTAAAACTCAAAACATTATTATTAATTAATTAAACAAGTTAAAAAGCATCAAAAATATTATAAAATATAATAAATTATTTATAGGATTTCAAAGCCTAGATCCATGGGTTAATACTTCACATAATTATAGTAAAAAGATCTCCCTACAAAATTGGACATCTACCAAAATAGCGATGAAATGGTGTTTCTCCAAAGAAACCCTTGAAGCTAAAGTGACGATGGCCATTAACTCCATTCTTGTTTTGATATCTGTGACTGTGATGACTGGATCCACGTGCATCATACAGTTTCCGCTTGCTTTCTACCCAACAATAAAATTGAATACTCTGTTTTACCCATTCATTTTTAAATCTATAGTGTTTCAGATAAGTTTATAATTTTACATGACAATGTTAAAGATACAAATCTGAGTTCTTTGACAAAAGTACAAAATAATGAAATTCAATCACAAAAACTAAAAAAAAATCATGTTGCTTTGGAACTATTGTTAATATTTTAATTCATCTTGATTAAGTACAAAAGACTGGACCAAATAATACTATTTTATAAACATAAAATTTTATAAAAAAAGATTTATTTTTATATATTCAGCAAATTAATGCAATTATTGTTGAAGAGTTTTTTTAATTCACTACTACAACTTTGTTGGAAGCTTGAAGACAAATGAAAAAAATATATTATCAAATTCTTACCCCCTTATTCTTAATAGTCTGCTAACTTAAAGCATTGCTAATTCTCACTCTGTCTTCTTCTATTGACCTAAGTCAGAATGAGAAAAAACACTCCTAAGCGGCTGTTTAAAGTTAGCGGACCATTATGAATAAGGGGGTTAGAATATTGTGTCAGGTGAAGGGATAAAGTTTAGTCAACAATAATAAGGTGGAATAATAATAATATGAATTAAATAAAGTTGCACTTCTTCTTACCGTCAGAAAGTACTTCATAAGCCTCAGAAATTTCTTTGAACCTCCTGTTTGATTCATCAGCATTATCCGGATTTTTATCAGGATGCCATTTTAATGCTAGTTTCCTGTAACTGTAATTATCAAATTTACTTTCAATTCTAGATTACCACTCTTCATTTCGTAGAGAGATTTCAACAAAATAAAAAATGAGGTAAAAATTTAGTATATGCTGGCGTGAATTTAGAGAAAGTCTGGAGATGGTGAAATTGCAGGGTGGAAGTTCTTCCCTAGCACCTCTTCCATTAACAGCTTGCAAAAACTTTCAGTTAGATTTTTTTTTAAATAAGAACCTCAGAATGTTCAAAGATTTTAAATGGTTTTTGGATTGTCATAAAAAATAACTATATGGTAAGCAGTACGTGGTGTGTTTTTTTATGAAAATAAGGGACAAGACGAGCAGCACATTCAGCTGTTGGTAATTGATGGGCGTATCAATATTGAAAATTCCAAAAATTCTGAGTGGCACTACAACTGCGCTCGTCACCTTGAGACATAAGTTGTCAAGTCTCATTTGCCCAGTACTTTCACTAGCTACGGCGCCCTTCAGACCGAAACACAGTAATGCTGTACACATAACTGCTTCACGGCAGAAATAGGCGCCATTGTGGTACCTATAATCCGGTGCAAAGCAGCCTCCCACTGTTAAAAGTGTATAGGGTTACCAACTTCCAAAAAAGGAGTATCTTTTATTTTTAAATATAATATAATTATAAAAATAAAATGGTTTTGCACAATATGACATGACTGGCAATAGTATAGTAAATATTGTGTAAAATACAGTATTTTAGCAAACTCTTTTAGTGTTATAGATTAAGGAGTACACCTACATGATATAAAGTACGATAAACTATTTTAGAGAACGGTTGGCAACCCTAGTAGTGTAGCTAAACTAATGATAATTTGTAAATTTGTTTCTTAATAGGATTTGAAATAACTTATTAAACATCAAAAACTATCACCATTCAAAAATTGATGCCTCAGACCTGAGAAGAAAGGGTGCAAGAAACTCAGTGGGCTTCTTTTCATTTTAATAAAGTTTTACTACAGTAAAATTTATAGTTTTAACACCCTAGGGCAGTTATCACAGATCTTATAACATTTCTTTTAAATTGTGAAATACAAAACATTTCTTGTAAAAGCTGTACATAATTTAGCATTATAATGAAACAACTTTCTGCCAAAAAGTACTATTTGATGCCAGATTTCTCTTAGATAGGCAACTTTTCTTGCTTTCACAATTCTCCAAAACCACACCATACTATTTTAAATCATAGGCAAAAAGTACTTACGCTTTTTTAATCTCTACATCTGTTGCAGTCCTTGTCACACCAAGTGTTCTATAGTAATCAACCATCTTTGAAACCCCCCAAGGGACTTACAGTGACCTAAAATATGGTTTAGAAATAATAATTAAGTAAAATAAAAATATTATGTGATTTACCTTTATGATGCAGAATCAAAATATTGACCACAAAATAATACTTTGGGAGCTTATAAGTAGTGCAGACTTTTATTTAGAAAACATTTTCATTATACTCATATTATACCATTTTTATTCTTTAATTTAAATTTATTTAGAAACCTATAAGACCTATGTCAAAGTTAAATTAATATACCAATAAAAATTAATACTTGGCTCATAAAAATTAGGTACCATGAAATCACTCTTATCAAACCAGAATTTATTTTGATTACCTGTGACAGTTCTTTTTTTTAAATAATATCATGTCAGAGCTATAGAAGTCTTAATACAATGCAGGCTATATATCTAGACATTTATAAAAATAATATGTATATTGAATTCATATCATGTATATATAATATCATATTCATGGAAAGATTAATAAAACTAATAAAATGAATCATACCTGAACACATACTTAAAAAAGAGATTCAAAATAATTATAAGTAAAACAAACAAATTTATTTGTGTTTTCTTATGTAAAACTATATTTATCTAGCTTTAACATGTGGGTGGTAGCATGAAGGTAGCATATTCACATTGTAATCACTCTCTAGAAAATATAAAGATTAAAATATATTTATTAGGTACCTAATTTTTCCATTTTTAAATTAGCTGATTCAACTTGTTATATTTAATATCATTTATAAAACTCTAAATGTATATGTATAATTATTTTGATTGCTAAGGTAACCATCAATTTATTATTACACAACACCTTTACTATTAACACAAAGGCAACAACAATTTAATACAAGATGCAGTAATTAGGTAAAATTTTTGAACTCAACAGACTAAGGAAATATTATCTTTATATGAACAGCAACAGGACTTTCACTAGTATTGGTATGACACACTGTAATGCAATTGTTTATTTTTTCAATGCTGTTATTGTTGTTGTTCAAAACAAATCTCATGTTACAAACATGAACATAGACAATTGTTGTAATTAACTACAAATTACGAGATTAACAAACTTACTTATTTGTATTTAAACTATTGAGATTTAAGTTTGCAATTTCGCAAATCTAAAAGTATTGAACTTTTACATACACCTACACACAGAACATGATGCACACTATGAAAAAATTCTGTTATGAGAGACGGTTAAATATTTTGAAACTAGAACAATGATTCGAGTAAGTTAAAATTGCAACTTAAACAGCGAAAAATTAAAATAAATTAAATTACATACCTTTCAAGCATTTGTTTATCGCGTGAATAGTCGATACTCGATTCCCGAAATTAACCGATGCTTCTTGAGGAAAATTTCAAATGTCACAAAGTGACACAAATCAGATGATAGCTTTATCTCACAGAACGATATATTTTGCTCAGCACGAATACCAATGTAACATGGAAATTATTGGGCTCACTTAGTATTAATTGTATTATAATAATGATGAATATATTTCTGTATGTCAAGGACTACTTTCACAAGTATCCAGAATATTTACTGGTAATATAAAAACACTCGCGATTCTGTTCTCATTTCTGCAATCAATTGAATTTGAATCCAAAGAGGATGTAAATACTATGTAATTTGAAATCAATATCCAAAATACAAATGATTTGACTTGTAGCCTGTAGGTAATGACTTCAGACAAGCTTCACACTTGTACTTGACTCGTAGATGAGCAGTAAATAGTGAACTCTAAGTACTCTGTGTAGTATAACTGCTCTAACCTTGCTCGCTCGTAGAGTGTATAGAGTCCTTATTTGAAGAGCGCAAGACAAACCTTAAGCGGTCCGTTACACTATCAATCTGATACTAGTAATACAATTAAATCATAAAAACACTAAATCTTAACAAGCGAAAACACTAAATATTTTATATTCAGTTTAGTTTTATAAAATTTATTGCTATATTTAACAAACATGGACTTTTTGAACCACTAGAACCACTTTTCATCAACTGCACGAAGCAGCATCAGAGTGCAGTATAATAATGCATACCGTATTCTGATGAGACTGCCCAAATATTGCAGTGCGTCGGGCATGTTTGCCGACGCCAGAGTCCCCGATTATTTCGCAGTGATAAGATCACGAGTTGCTGCTTTTTGGTCTCGCATTCGCGAATCCGAAAACGAAATTCTCAGTGTATGCTCTGAGCACCCAGAGAATCCTATACTCAATTACTGGCTTTCAGTGCATCGTGACATTAACCGGAAATAGTATTATCAGTACATTACTTTTTGTACGAACCCCCCTTTGGGGCAATCTTAGTTTTAAGTTATTTAATTATTAAGTACTGTGATGTATACAATTTTATTTTTAAGTACATCTTATTCCATTTTATTCAATTTACTGTAATGGGTTTAAAATGCCTGAAATAAATGACATATTATTATTATTATTATTACTAGATATACGCTTATTAGCAAGGAATAATCTAAAAAAGTGTGTGTGTACTTATGTACGCACGTATTCTTTTTTGGCGTGATAAAAATGAAATCCATATTTTATTTCTCGTGCTATTTTATGTTTGCAGAAAAAACAATATTGCAATGAATAAGGAACTAAATACAACCCATGAAAATATTATTATCCCGCTTAATTTCGTGAAATAACGTGTAATTAATTATCATTAAATTATTTTATTACATGAGCGAAAATATTGGTTTATTTTAAAACTTGTATTTAAATTGAAATTTATTTAATTCTCGTCCATTGGTTGTGATTCAGTAGAATTTGTTGTTATTGTGAGTTACAAGAGGCGTGGTAGCTGAAGTATAATACAAATGCTTGCTAACGTCAAGGTGAAATTAAGAAAGAAGAAGGTAAAATTTTAAATGATAATTTTAGGATGTCTAAAAAGTTCTTGAAATATATGTATTTCTTAACTTTGGCCTGCGTCTAACTTATATCACGCTCCCTTAAGAACCTTTAAAAAAATTGATTCGTTCTTTGCCACACCCAGAGGCTAGGAAAATTAAACCATATAACTTAATACCTACGTAATTTAATTTTTGCACAGCGACCATCTTGTATTTGAAATATGGTTCCAATTTATTCTAAGCTACCCTGAGAACCTTGGAAACGGTTTCCAGATAGCTAACTTGAACTTGAACTTAAAGGCTTCATTCACCAGTCATCGTCTTTACACACATGCAATCAATTTATACCCTTATTATTACCAAAGAAACAAATTTAAATATCGATTTTGGTTCAAAATTCCTAATATTATAACAACTCAATAAAATGTGGATATTTTTATTACAAAACTCATAATTATTCTCAAAATAACGAGTTTCAATAGATCGAGATATCGGTACAGCTAAACAAGTATATTATATAAATATATAAAATATATATATTACTAGTGGACCTGACAGACGATGTCCTGTATACACGTCTCAAAATAGAAAATTTCAAATTTTTTGAATAAACCGAATAAAAACTAGTTTTGAAATATTTTTTGTATTAAGTTATTACAATAACACATGTCATTAGGTGATACTACACATGGATAATTTGACCAATGGATAGTGTGTGAGTATATGTATACTATGAAGCTCGGAGCAATAATATAAAACCTGGAGAGCGCGCATTTTATTCAACATTTTCTAAGTGCGTTTTCATCAAATACACCTAGTAGTCCGATTCAATTCAAATCCATATAAAGCCGTTTTTTATTGCAGTAAGGTAGTACTTCAGACTATAATATCTATAAATAAAAAAGTGTGAATATGAGAAAGAAATAAGGAGCAGTCATATTCACTTTCAGACTGCACAATACCATGAAACCAATATTTAGCATATTTTTCAAAAAATGGCTATAATATCAGTTTATTTATATAAATACCGAAACCGTTTATGTCTTTCACAAAGTAAATTAAAAATCCAATATTTTATAACACATAAATCAAAATAAGCTCAAAGCACTACCATGTGAATTGCGAAATGACAAATCCCGTCCTAATATTATGATTTCTCACTGCTACGGCTTTTACAGCAAAAGATGTTGCTTTTGAGATGTAGTTTTTGATTTAAATACATTTTCGGAAACAAACAATATGAACAAACATACTTTTTTTTCGCTTTAAATCATTACTTTAAATCACACACGCAATGTTCACCAGACTGGTGATCAAAATGAAATAAAATGGCTGCAAGTTATTGATTTGCATTTCAAGACACACATGGTGAGATATGACTATCTCTTTTCACTGCATTGCGTTTCGTGAAGGTTAGAAAACTCAAGAGTCAAGCCAGTGCTGCTCAACTTATTCTTACTTCTCTGGGCTTGATATTGATTGAGCTAACTTGAATGTAGATTAAGCAAATATTGAAAATATAAACAATTGAAAAAAAGAAACACGTCAGAAGTAAAACTTTTTTGGCAAATTAATTTTTAAATCTCGTTTATATTTTGGTATCTGTTCTCTAAGCCTAATTACGTTTTTTGTCAATATTAGAAAATTATTTTTTTAAAAATTATAATTTAAAAAGAGAATTTATGAAATATTATATTAAATAAAAATAATATAAAAATTCTCAAACGACAAGTGGCAAATTGAAATGCCACATGTTATTTGTAAATATTTAAATTTCCTAACCTTTACACGAATTAACCGAATTATGTTCCGATTTTCTTCAATCTACCTAGATTCAAAATACATAATGAAATATTTCTATGGAGGGTACAGGTAAGGAGAATCATCTGTGTATATGTAAAAAGTGTCCGTAAAATGCATTAAATTAGGGTGGCACCACATCAAGGTAAATCAAGAAGCGCCAAATATTTGCCAAATATAAAATAATACTAATCACTATAGGTGCACGTTTCCCTATAATAATTATTTAAATTATTATTTAATACGATATTTTGTACAACGTAAGTTGTAGAAATTAACTACTTTAATCAATAATAATATTAAATATTTTTAACTTAACCCAAAGTCCGTGTCCGCTATGATAAAACATTGGATCACAGTGCCCAGCAAAGGTGCAGGTGGTATCAATTATGAGGGTGCCTATATATTAGTTTATAGCATAAACTTAACCTGGAAAAAAGGCGCTACAACAAGACTTATTCAATGAAATAGACGCCTCGTGTGAATATTATTTGTAGGTTTCTGAGTTAATTTTGAACTAAACCAGCTCATTATCTCGATAACATTGGATAAAATTAGGCGAAAAATCAAATTGTAATGTCGGGCCTTTGACCGACACTATTGACTAAGACTTTACTCTCAAAGCTTACACCCCGTTGCATTATTAAAATTCAAATTCATAAAAACTTTAAGAAGTGAATACGCAACCAGCAGTCTTTAATTACCACGCAATTGCAATTTTAAGTGTCACGAGTGATGACTTGTATGTTCAATATGGTGTCCTTCAAGGATGTATTCTAGAGGCCATTTTATTTCTCATTTATTTATGCGACCTTAACATGAATCCCTTCTCAACTTAATAAATATCTCGCACGCCGATGACAATGTTTTACCTTTTAACGCTACCTCTCGGAACTACGCCTTCACATTGGCTCAAACTGGCTTCGACACAGTTAATATTTGGTTGAAATTAAACTCCACACTCCCATACATTTAGTATTTAGTAGAACGGTTTTAATTTCCTTATTTTAAAAGGTCATTTAAGGTTAGTTCTGATATTAAAGGAAACTGTTTATTAACCTAACAAAAATATAAAACTAAAAGATTTTAGAGCGATGTATTTTTTATGATTTTAAAAGTTCTCTCTCTCCACAAGACTTCAAAATGCTTTTCAGAGAGAAGCATCGTGCTTGAGCATCTTGAGGCGATGGTAAGCTGAATTTGAGAGAGGTCGGGTTTCTTTACATGACGAATTACGTGAAGGGCGGCCTTCAACTGCCGTCAACGAATATAATGTGGCTACTAGAAGAAAGTTAAGCGGCTAATTGAAGAAAACCCTGCTCACAGATGCTAAGTACGACCACGGACATTGTAATGCTGTTTACTACATTGTCACAGGAGACTAAACGTGGAATTATTGTTTAAAAAACAGCAATCTATACAAATTATTTAAGTCTTCTTTAGTGTTAATTCCGCATATGCCTGTTTTAAAAAAAAATTCGACACGTGTTTCGCCTATACACGAAGCATCCCGAGGACGTGTTGTCTCGCCAAAATCTGGCACAAGACTGAATCAAATGAGTCGGAAGCCGCTCTTTTATACCCTCGTCCCATGAAATGACGCGCTGTGATTGGTCGGCTGTTGTGACGTATTACCCCCGGAAGAGACACGTAACAAAGGTGATGGGACTAAATTTGTTTGTTCATTCAACAATGTAAACATATTGTTATTTTTGTGTTTTATTATTTCTAATTGCTCTAACACATTTAAGCGAAATCCTTTTTCACATGTATGTAAAATATTAAAACTATTATTGTTTCCGAGTGAGTGACCTTTATCAATTAAATGTTTCGCGAAGTGTGATTTTTCGGGATGATTATTCGTAAATGCGGCAATATGTTCCTTTAATCTAATTTCGAAATTTCAACCTGTTTGACCTATATATACCCCGTTACAAGTGTCACAACTTAGTTTATAAACGCCGGATTTTTCGGAATTATTTAATCGATCTTTGCCATTATATATTCGACTGACATTGTGATTCGTTCGGAAGGACACATTAATATTGTTTTTCCTAAATATTTTAGCTATTTTATCCGATATTGGACCAATATATGTCAAACTACCCACATATTTGGTATTTGATTGTGGTGGGACGGGATAAACTTCTGAATTAATTAAATGTTTTTGTTTATTTTTAATTAATTTGTTCACTAACTGTTTTGTATAGCCGTTGGAAACCGCGATTTGGTACCTGTATTGTATTAAGTTCTTTTGCGAAGCTGTCACGGGACAGTGGGACTGACATTAATCTGTGAACATAGCAGCGGAAGGCCGCTAGTTTATGTTGTACGGGGTGGCAAGATGACGCGGGAATAGCAATATCTGTATATGACGGCTTTCTATAGATTTTGAATTCTAATTTATTATTTACTCTTGTTAATGTTAAATCCAAAAAATTTAGAGATTGGTTTGATTCGATTTCCAATATAAACTTTATTTTTGGGTGGATCTTATTAATTTTATTAATGAATAGATCGATTTGACGTTCGGTGCCTGTCCAGCAAATTATTATGTCGTCAACGTATCGGTAATAAAACAGGATATGTGGGTCTCTCACCACGTAATTACACTCAAAATTATCCATAAATATTTCAGCCATAATTGGACTTAATGGTGATCCCGTTGCTAATCCTTCTTTTTGGCGATAGAATTGATTTTTGAATTTAAAATAATTTTGTTTCATACATAACCTAGTAAGATTGATGATGTCATCCTTTTCACCGGGATGTATCCTCTGTTTTTCAAAGAGGCCATCCAGGATAATTAAACTTTGTTTCAGGATAAATAAACCAGATAAATAAACCTTTTATCAAAGATTTGATAAAAGGTTTCACTTTTACCAATTCCTAAGAGGCAGTGCTTGCAGGATTTCAATCAGCACGTAGAAAACATGCCTTCAGATCTGTGGTCCAATCGTATGAAATAATGTTTAAAATGTAAAGGAGAATATTTTGAAAAGCAACATACATAATATTTTGGTTAACTTTTAGTGTCACCTACGTATAGTCTACAAAACACTAAATAATCTCTCCAAAACCAATGTCATGGCACTTCCAGAAATAATATATTGAGATCTTCCTGACATATATAACTGAGAGATATCCTGAAATGTTTGGAGAAAAATGAAATACCATTGATGTAGTCACATAAACATACTTTAATATCTATAGTAAATAACAAGAATGCATAAGTATAAATGGAAGACATTATCGTGGCACATTGACAATGATTATAATTATTACTCTAAGGAATGAGTCACCACATATTATTATGAATTGTGGATTGCTTATTATTAACTCGTAGCCGATATACGCAAATATTATATTAATTAAATATATTAAACTTAACAAAGATGAAGTAAACAATATAACAAAATAATATGGCACAATAGACCATAGATAATTTATACGTCTAGATCGTCGTCTACTATCTTGGTTATACAAATGATTTAAGTTTTCTTTAGTGTTAATTCCGCCAATATTTGTTTTTAAACAATTCGACACGTGTTTCGCCTCTACACGAGGCATCCTCAGGACGTATTGTATCGCCAAAATCTGGCACGAGACCACTGGTCTAGTGCCACTGGTAGAGGCGAAACACGTGTTGTTTAAAAACAAATATTGGCGGAATTAACACTAAAGAAAACTTAAATCATTTGTATAATTATGGATTTCCGCAAAGTAACGCCTACTTCAATATTTTTTTTTTACTATCTTGGTGTAAGAAAACCGATAAAAACAGGCCAGGTTTAATATTTTAGTTTGCGTGACAAGCTACGTCTTACACTCTCGTTAAGTATAACACTGTGTTAGTGTGAGTGCATTGCTCAAAATGGAGGTTAACTCTAAACTCAATATTTTTCGACGTTTTCTCAGCTGTCATAATCTATTTAGACGTATAAATGATCTAAGTTCTAGACTAAATAATGCACATAAAAAAAGGAATGTTTTATTTGGAAATATTTTTCAACGATTTGCGCAATATATCCAAATAGATATTGGCATGTTTCGGCTCGAATATTAGCGCTGGTCTTAGCCGAATGGCGTTATCACCACATCCTCCGCCGATAACACCTGGAATTAATAAAATGGTAAGTAATCAAGAATCGAAGAGAACAGGCTCATTTTTTCCAGTTCATTAACATTTAACTCAAGAACGCTCGGCTAGATTATGGGTATCATAACGACATTCACGGCAGAAATACCGTGAAGCAGTAATGTGTAACTGTGTTTCGGTCTGAAGGGCGCCGTACATAGTGCAATTACTGGGCAAATGAGACTTAACAAGGTGACGAGTGCAATTTGTAACGAGTGCTTCTCAGAATTTTTGGGTTTTTCAAGAATCCTGAGCGGCATTGCATTGTAATGGGCAGGACGTATCAATTACAATCAGCTGAACGTCCTGCTCGTCTCGTCCCTTATTGTCATTAAAAAGAAAAACTTTACATCTGTGTTCTACAATTAAGCTAGTAAATTACACCAATCAACTACGGACATTAAGGCCTCAAATTTTAATAAACTTTAGGGTAATTTCCTACTTGTAAAGTACATAGAATCATAAAAATAATTAAGTATCACGCCACAAACAAAATAAAAATCTCTTAAATCGTTCTTTGATATAAACACCGCTCGTGGGAACGGGGTCGGAACCTTAACGACTGCGTGACTTCATTAATTTGCAAACGGTACTTTTGATTGGTATGTTTTTCGATGTGTGTGCAGAATATATTTATACGTAACAACGGTGATGAGACCAAATCTGGTTGTTCATTCAACAGTGTAAGCATCTAAACAATTTGTTATGTTTTAAAGTGATAACACCTACATCTAGGATTAATACACAAATAAAATTTGAAAAAAAAAGTTATGAACGATGCGAGACTCGAACCCACGACCTCTTGGGTTCCGTGCGAGTGATCTTCCAACTGAGCCAACCGTTCAAGTGACGTATCGTCATAAAATCTTGTATGCTTAACACCGCGCCGCTTCTTTTCTCTCAGAGCACCATTCGTTTCCGAAGCGGTAATAGTGTCTAGTATATTAGAAATGACATCAAAATTCTAACGGAATCAATTGTGAGAAAATAAATGTCTTATATGCCTTTTAACAGTTAGGTAATTAAACAAATACATGAATACAAAAATATGTTTTAAAATTATCGTACGAAAATAACAAATCATTAATTAACAGATTTTAATATTATTCACAATGTCATTCATAAATCTCTAGGCAAGTTTGAGATCGCTTTTGCGAACCCCTTCCTGGCTCAGCGCCACGCAAAGATTGATTTTTATATAAGTATTAGATTCTTGTGTATAACCTTCCCACAAATGCAAAAAGTTGCCGAAGTTTCACCACAATCGGGTGAGCGGTATTGCCAGCACATTAAACACTAATTTTAAATATTACCAGTGGGAGGCTCAAAGGAGCCACAGGATGCCGGCTAGATTATGGGTACCAGACGGCGTATTATTTGCCGTGAAGCAGTAATGTGTTAACATTACTGTGTATAGGTCTGAAGGGCGCCGTAGCTAGTGAAATTACTGGTCAAATGAGACTTAACATATTATGTCTCAAGGTGACGAGCGCAATTGTAGTGCCGCTCAGAATTTTTGGGCCTTTCAAGAATCCGGACCAGCACTGCATTGTAATGGTCAGGGCGCATCAATTACCATCAGCTGTGCGTCCTGCTTGTCTCATAAAAAAAAATCTAAGCATATTCCACTCCATTAAGGCTCGTCAGATATTACAAATTTCATCTGTTAATAGTTAATACCACTAGAAACCCAATTATTAACATTATAAATATCATAACATTATGTAATAACAACTAAATATAGATTACTCACCATTCTTCTTTAATTGTGTAGTAATCGCGTCTCTACACTCCGTGCTCGGAGCATTGAAAGCTAAAAATGTCCCCCGCCCCCGCACGCTATTTATGAGATGCGGATATTCACTCTCCAACTGATGAAGGCCGGACTTGAGCACTTTGCCGCTTTCATTGACAAGGTCAAGTAGTTTTTGCGTTTTGATCACGTTTAATACTCTCTCGAGGAGGATAAGCTTTCCTGGATCGCCCATCCACGTGTTGAAGATGCGATACGGCTGCGGAGCTCTGCAACAAACAGTAGTCTAATAATCGCAGAAACAGCTCTAATGATTTTCATAAAATTTAGTATACAGAGGATTTCGGGGGCGATAAATCGATATATAAATAGATACAAAGGTAAGTTTCGCCACTATATACAAGACTGTAATAGCTCAGATGGGACATCGGGTGATCCGGAAAGCAGAAGACCCCGGTTCGAATCCAGATGTATTAGTTTTTTTTTGTACAAGTTTTGTACATTCTTAAAAATCCGAGCAAGGCTCGGTCGTCCGGATAATTTTATTATAAGACACATGATATTATCCCGGCCCAAATAAGACAAATCGACAAATCCTGTAATTAAGGGTGTCAGACTTTTCTGGTAAGCATCAAAATTTTTACTCGCATTTAAGAAAACCAAAGTGCTATTCGACAGAATACCCGCTAATTTCAATGAAATAGCGTTGATAACTGGCTTTCCCTATCTTCCTAATAGAGTAGAAACGTGGACAATATTGGGCCGAGAAAGGCAAAGGATGTGTGGATGAAGTATGGAGGCGATTGTTGAGAATGCCTTGGAAGGCGAAACGCACCCATGCATGGATCCTGAACCAATGCAATCAAAGTATTTTTTCAGTTTTTTTTATGGAAAGGTAGGACAAATTAGCGTACAGGTCACCTGGTGATAGGTGATCACCACCGCGCATATTCTCCTGCAACACCAGAGGAATCACAGGAGCGTTGCCGATCTTTAAAGTGCACGCGCTTTTTTTGAAGGTACCCATGTCGTATCGTCCTGGAAACACCGCACAAGAAAGCTCATTCCAAAGCTTACGTACGTGGAAGAAAGCTTGAAAACCGCACTGTGGAGGACCGCCACACATCCAGATGGTAGGGATGATATCCTAATTGGTCATACAATGCATAGAGGCGACCGAAAGTTTGGAAAAGATAATTATGGTTGGAAATACCGAAGACAAAAGATCGCGCGGTCGTTCTCCAACAAGATGGACTGACCAAATTAAAGACTCGTCATAGATAGATAGAAACCGGTGGAAGCAGATCATCCTCACCCTAATACTGACCACATCCCTCAGACATGAGGGACCGATCCCAGAGATAGAGAGAGACCTACCATGACGGTACTGAGCACTGACAGTTGTACTAACCTTGTTATTGGTGAACTAAACTATAAAATAATGCTATACTCTGAAAAAATCTGGCACTTATAAATTATCCAAAAAAAAAGAAAGTCAAACAATTCCCTGCCACCAACCAGTCATTCATAATGTGTCTCTTCAATTCCACACGTCATTGGCGAAGTTATTTGCACCCGACTGGTGCAGCCGCGCGCCATAATACAAAAATTTAATTGAATTGAGTGAGAGAATTCCAACAAGAAGTGGTCCTTATCTAACAACTTAAAACAACTATAAACAATTTGTTATTGAAGTGAAACCTCTTTAGAATCGTTGTGATTTCAAACCGGATGCAACGGAAAAAACGACAGGTAAGAGATACAAATATACAAAAATGTGTAGGATGAAGCCGGCAAAGAATGAGACAGAAATATGCATAATGGTAGTGATGCAGTGAGTAGGTATACCTTAATATACTCTTATGTCATACGCACGACTTATAATAGCATAGACACCAGGAGAACATAAATATGGTAGCGGTGTTAGTAATGTCTTTCATAGCGGTTGCAATCATGTGTCATCCTAGCAACATGTACCAGGACTTCATATGCAGTTTAGAGGTTCATGCACAATGCAGGTTTCACTTCTGACATGTGTACTTTGTACACACGCTATTTTTTTTAAAAGTGATAACCCTAATTTCTGGGATTAACTAATGCTGGACTCGAACAATTAGTTTTATTTCACGTATACGTTGCTATCATTCCTGAAATCATAACTCTGTAAAGGGTCCTATTATCACACTTTTTAGGTACCTACGGTTACTGTATTAAAAAACGGCCAAGTGCGAGTCGGTATCGTGCAAGACATAACTCTGTGTACTTTTTAAATACTTCTTTAACAGAAATATGATTATTATTTGCACGGCAGCCATATTGGAAGTTGTCCACATTGTTTTTTTCCAGATGTCTAGCTATTGTACGTTATAATATACAGCTTGTCGACAAATAGAACTTCGGAGTCTTGGTAGTATCATATATGGTTCCCGTTGGTAATTCTTTCGCTACGGGAATGTCAATGGTTTAATAATAGGTACTTAAATCTAAACACTCGAATAGTAATAGCACATGCGTAACTATAAATACACGCGGCGGGAGACAAACTTGAACTACCTACGTCATTATGGAGTATTACGTAGTTATGAGCACTGGGGGTTCTAACGTGTTCCATTCTTATTGAATACAAATTCTCATAGTACTTAGTTTGTGTTTTTAGTATTATATATATTAACTAGCTGACCCGAGTTGTTTGTCCGCGATGAACTCCTAAACTAATAAACGGATTTTAATGGGGATAATTTCATGGAGTGCAGTTTAGACTAACTTGAGAGATAGGATAGTTTTTATTTCGATTTGGGACCCATGGTTATTTTTATTTTCAATATTTGTTTTGCATGGACATATTTTCTATGAAATAATTTAGTGACGCACGGTTTGACAGTTCCTCTGTGAAACAATTTCATTATTACAACAGGGAGCATTTTTTACGAAATAATTCTTGAGGTTTGAAATATTATTGGCAAATCCAATTAAAACAGTATTTTATTTATTATGAACAGTACAACGTCTGTCGGGTCAGCTAGTAATAAATAAAATACTGTTTATTATGAATTTGTCAATAATATTTCAGAACATAAAAATATTTCGTAAAATATGCTCCTTGTTGTTATAATAAAATTGTTTCACAGCAGAACTGTCAAAACGTGCGTCAATAAATTCTCTCATAGAAAATATGTCCATACGAAACAAAACTTGGAAATAAAAATAATTGTGGGTCTCAAATCAAAATAATAAAAACTATCCTATCTCGCAAGTTAGACTAAACTGCACCCCATGAAGTAATCCCCATTAAAATCGGTTAGTTTAAGAGTTCACTGGAAACAAACATCAGGACACTGGATTTATATATATTAAGATGTCTATATAATATCCTTATCAATACATGAGAGATTTCCACTTATGTTTGGATTCATCACGATGTCTGTGGAACCATGACACGTAGAATGTGATGAACGGATTTTAATGGTGATTACTTCACGGAGTGCAGTTTGGTCCAACTTGAGAGATAGGGTAGTTTTTATTACGATTTGGGACCCATAAATATTTTTATTTTCAATATTTGTTTTGTATGGACATATTTTCTATGAGAAAATTTAGTGACGCACGGTTTGACAGTTCCGCTGTGAAACAATTTCATTCTAACAACAGGGAGCATATTTACGAAATAATTTTTGATGTTTTGAAATATAAAACAGTTGTTTTTTTACTATCTACAGAACAACGTCTGTCGGGTCAGCTAGTGTAATATATATATGTATTTGTTGTCCGTTAGTGTGACAATTTTTGGGTAGGAAAAGACATACGATACATTTTGTATCGAATTTTTAGATTCATACATATTGATAGCGGACGAAGATGCGACCAGTTTAATGTCATCATAATTAGCCTTTCCATTATCATATGAATGTTCTCCTCAAGATTAGACTCTTGCTAACGAGTCATTGGCTTTTTGTGAAAACCGCATTAAAATTAGCAAAAAAAACCGATTTATTTCGGCTGTTGTCTAATAATAACTTAACAAGGAGGGCCTGATTCCGAAATCACACAAAAAGGTTCTAAAGTTTAAGTCAGAATAAAGACTGCAGACACAAAAACAGAGAATGCCGTTTTCCCGAAACGATCCGACTCAGGGAATTACAACAATGAGCATACACCCATATTAAAAGCCGTCGCACCACTTCCCTTACGGGAGTTTCCACTCTCTTTTCTATAAAAAATTAGGAAAACGGTTGACTATACCCAAACGCTTCAAATCGTACTCTTCGTGCTCAAAAGTCTGATAAAATTTAAATTAAACCCTATTTTATAAATTTTTAAACCGCTATTCCTTTGAATGAATTAACCGATTTTCACGCACTTTTCAGTCAATCGGTAAAGCCAATTAAATACTTTTCAATAAAAACCGCAATTTTAATAAGTTTTTTTTGCGCAGTTGTTTTGAGGTTTCTCAAAATCTACCGGTCCGAATTGTAATGCCAACTGGGATGAAATTAATTCAAAAGTTTCAAGAGGTTTACATATATCCATACACACACACACACACATATATGTACATACAGATGTACAGACACCATCGCAGGAATAGTCAGGAAAGCTTCCTAGGACCTTAAAACGTCGAGATCTGATGAAAAACTAATATAATAACTTCCCGATTTTTGAAAATTTTTAAGCGGGTAGTTCAAAAAAGACGAGTGGACAAGAATAGTGTGGCCGCGTAGAGTATCGCCATATTGAGACAAAATTATATGACGCCACCGCTATTGTTGTTGGACTATCTGTCAATTCATTAATATTCTATTGAAGTATCGGCTGCGACTCGTTCGCTCCAATGAATAGGGGTTCAGGCTATTAATTGAAATTGACTCGTAGCACGAAGGGAGACGCATGGCCTCGATGTGACCCTATCCACTTGAACAACTCACAATAAATACGGGCGTGTTTTATATCTGTTATAACAACTACAACCAACTATCAATAAAAATGTCAACAACATAATACACTTACTTACAAATATCGAACGATCATTCAATCAATGTTACATTAATCTTAATATATAGAAATCCAGTGTCCTGATGTTTGTTTCCAGTTAACTCCTAAACTAATGAACGGATTTCAATGGGGATTACTTCATAGAGTGCAATTTAGACTAACTTGAGAGATAGAATATATTTATTTCGATTTGGGACCTAAAATTAATTTTATTTCGAATACTTTTCGACATATTTTCTATGAGAGAATCTATTGACGCAGGGTTTCACAGAAAGGGTGACAGGGTTTGAAAATTTCATTATAACAACAGGGATCATATTTTACGAAATAATTCTTGACAAATTCATGAAAAACAGCATTTTATTTATTATGTACAGAACAACGCCTGTCAGTTCAGCTAGTATTTAAATAAACCAATAACCAATTTGGTACATTGGGTTTTGGCGTAACTTTTTTTTATGATTTTATTTAACCCGAAGTTTTGTGACCTTCGAAGAGTACATTTTCAGGGGGACTGTGGTTGACAGGAGTCAGTCGAAAGTAGTATTTGTCATAGTGAAGTTTAGTGCCATTTGTTGCTTCGGAGGTGGTATTTTGCTGTAGACAGATGGTTTTAGGAAAAATTTCCTCTTCTTTTTTAACAACCCAAAACTACGGGTTTAAATTAGGAGATTATTGACTCCCAGGTGATGGATAATTTTTAATTTTTCCTCTTAATTGTTTAAAAAGCATTTCTATATTTTAAAATCAAAGAAGTTCCTACAAGAACATTGTCATACTCGTAAAATATTGAGTATCAATATAAGAAAGACACTGAATTCGCAGAAGTTGCTCTGGAGATAGTCATTTTATTTATCTCCTATTTCGAAACTAGATAAAATTTATTCTTTTAATATTTTCAATAGAAATGTAGTGGCTAACTAAAATAGTAGTGGCGACTCAAGCATATATTATAAATTATATCTTGGTATAATCCTATGTATAATTTATTCGTTTGGTAAATGGTAGCTGAAGTATGATACAAATTGGTCTAGTTGACACGCTAATGTCAGGGTGTCGGATTTTCGTAACGGTGTCCGCACGCATCGTAATAGTTCACTCTGATAATTTTTCCCTAATGCGCCAAAAGAAATATAATTCCAAAACGATTCATTTAATAATAATTACGCAGATAAATTTAAATTAATCTACTACAATCAAGAATAAATAAATTAATTTTTTAGTTTATGAACATGCATTTATATATTATAAGGGTCGGTGCTGGTGTAAAGTGGTCGAGCAAAATCACACAAAATTTCACCACTAGGAGAAGAAGATGCAAAAATCACCCAAATCACCTCCCGTAATTTATGGACGCTGTCTAGGGGCCTACTTACCGCACAGACCGGTCCAGAGTAACGACTTCGACGAAAGAAAGGCAGACATACCAGTGGGAGGCTCATTTGCACAGGAAGCCGGCTATATGTAGCCTTTACTGTGTTTCGGTCTGAAGGGCGCCGTAGCTAGTGAAAGTACTGGGAAAATAAGACTTAACATCTCATGTCTCAAGGTGACGAGCGCAATTGTAGCGCCACTCAGAAATTTTGGGTTTTTCAAGAATCCTGAGCGGTACTGCATTGTAATGGGTAGGGCGTATCAATTATCATCAGCTGAACGTCCTGCTCGTCTCGTGCCTTATTTTCATAAAAAAAGAAAGAGTAGACTATATTATGTGACAGGGCGAGTGAAAGAGACTTAAGGGAAGTTAGTTCTTCAGTAATATTAAAAAATATTTAAAAACCAGTTACCAGAAACTCTGCTCCATTTTTTTTATAATTGACATGTACTCATGTAAGGCATCGAGTATTTGACGTTAGAGTATTTTCTGTTGCATCACTTTACATATATTGTAACTAAAATGAATTGTAAAAAATCAATCAGTTTCTTGCCACTTCGTCTCATTAAAGCATCCAATACTTTCCGAAGTGGCGGTATATATAAAAACTCTCGACACTCATAAGTGCCATTTCCTTGACCTACATGAATAAAGTGATTTAATATAAAAACATACATACCTAAAATCGGTATGATAGTAGAAACCTCCAGTTAACATTTTCTTGCTAAAAGTGAGCAGATCTGGGGGCGACGGCAAGTCGAAGTGTTCATAACACCACATCTTCCCCGTGGGACCACAGCCCGTCTGCACCTCGTCAATTATTAGAGCCACACCGTTCTGGACAGAATAAACAAAACACATTTTAGGTCCCATTATTTGTATAGCAAAGAACATGCCGTTTTATCGAAGTTAATGTTGAATTTGAAAAAGAAAAATTTCAAAGTAAAGCTAAAAAAATTCTATCTAGAAGCTAATAACCTGGAATACCTATGATGTTTATTTTTAATAATACTAATATGTGTTATATTAAGTAAACAATTATTGTAATACGAACTTACCGCTCGCACATAACCTTAGAGGTTTTGCGAGTATGGCTTTATTATTATATATATTAAGATAATTTTGATCATCGAATAAATAAAATAAAAGTACCCCTTTTTATAAAAAATAGCGCGAAGGTATGAACGAAAGGTATTGAGACAGTTAACGTTTATATGGAGAAGAAGTGCATAAAGCTATCTTTCTTTCATAAAATGCCATATAAATATATTAAATTCATTAAAAGAAATATTCCAAACAATACTTGAATATCACACACACATTACAGAGACATAGTCTTTGACAAAGAAACTCTAATTAAGTTCAAAATTAATCATTAATTAAACATTAAATGAATTATTCTCGAGTTTCGACCTCTTGGCGACCAGTTGTTACAATAATATGTACCAGGTTTATTAAACAATGGTTGATTGTTTACCATAGGCCTGTATAGCAGAGTGGTTAGCGATCCTACCTACTAAGCTAGAGGTCCCGGGTTCGAATCCCGGTAGGTACAAGCAATTATGATGAATATGGATGTTTGTTTCCGAGTCATGGATGTTTAAATGTGTTTATGTATGTTTATATGAATATATGTATGTTTAAGTAAGTATATTGTATTAAATATATCATTGTCTTGTAACCCATAACACATGCTATATATGCTTAACTTGGGGCAAGATAATTTGTGTGAAAAGTGTGTCAATATTATTATATTATTATTATAGGCCTCCCCAAACCTCTACTTCCCTCCAAGTCAACATGATGCTTCTCTCTAAGCTTTATAAGATCCATGAGAAGACTTTTATACACCCTGAACAAATTTTATGGGAAAAAAGGTAAACCACCGTCTTTGATAAACAATAATCGTATTCAGTAACAGAGTATACAGTATTTATAATTACAATATCTAATTATTATTGAAATCTTGGCCGATATTACTAGATGTATCCCTTCTAGTCGATTCACTACATATTTAACTTTACACAAATAAAATTTGAAAAATAAAATTTTCTAATCGATGCGGGATTCGAACCCACGACCTCCGGCGTTCCGTGCCGGTGCTCTAACCAACTGAGCTAACCGTTTGAGTACCGATTTTCAAATTTTATTTGTGTATTAATCCTAGAAGTGAGGGTTATCACTTTAAAAACATAACATATTGTTTAGATTTACAAGAGCGACATCTCAAGTCAATTTCCTGATATGCAAATATTGGGGTTGAGCAGGTTATCAACTGTAAAGTGGATTCTGTAGATGAAGCCACAACCTGAGAGTTTAACAAAGCAAACAGAATTTTATAACGATGCGGTACTCGAACGGTTAGTTCAGTTGGTTAGAGCACCGGCACGGAACGCCGGAGGTCGTGGGTTCGAATCCCGCATCGTTCATAAAATTTTGTTTTTCGAATTTTATTTGTGTATTAATCCTAGAAGTGAAAAACATAACATATTGACTTTAACTATGCCTAGGAATATGGTGGTACAACACATCCCGCAGTCTATGTTAAAGTCAGCGTAACTGGTAACGTTAAATTTGACTTAAATCTTAAATATAACAGCTAGTATGATACAAGCCAGCCTTACAACAGGCAGAGGTCAATTGTCAATTGATAAGAGCCGACTCTTGGCCACAATATATGTTTATAGTGAGGAGATCTTACATTACAATTTACAAGTTATAAGTGAGTATAGCATTGTCGATGTTATACAAATCAAGGCAAGTGATAAACTATATACAATACCTATTGTGAATTATCAAAGATAACGATAACAGATATTTTTAGTATCATTATTTTTATTATATAATAATAACTTGATGTAATAATATAAATTCGCACTATCTCAAACCCTCTTAGATAGTATTGACATAATAATAATATTGACACACTTTTTACACAAATTATCTCGCCCCGGCTATAGCATATATAGCCTGTTTTATGGGTTACAAGACAATGATATATTTAATACAATATACTTACTTAAACATACATAAATTCATAGAAACATACATAAATACATTTAAACATCCATGACTCGGAAACAAACATCCATATTCATCATATAAATGCTTGCACCTACCGGGATTCGAACCCGGGACCCCTAGCTTAGTAGGTAGGATCGCTAACCACTCGGCTATACAGGTCGTCGATACATAGTAGTAAGTAAACATTTACTTATATAAATTTCACATTTATGTAAAGTGATGCAATAATTTACAATTTAATAAGGGAACTATAATTTAATACGTGTGGTGTTTTATCCATATTATTATCATTCATCTATATATATAAAAATGAATTGCTGTTCGTTAGTCTCGCTAAAACTCGAGAACGGCTGGACCGATTTGGCTAATTTTGGTCTTGAATTATTTGTGGAAGTCCAGAGAAGGTTTAAAGGGTGAATAAATAGGAAAATGCTCGGAATGAAATAAAAACAACAAATTTGTTTTTCCTTTGATGTGTCCATACATAATTTCTATGAGAGAATTTATTGACGCACGATTTGACAGTTCTGCTGTGAAACAGCAGGGTGCATATTTTACGAAGTAATTCTTGATGTTATGATATATTATTGACAAATTCATAAAAAACATTATTACTAGCTAGTATTATATAAATATACTTATAAGTAAAGGACATTATAAGCGATTCAAATATTAAAATGGACACCTAGCTGATGGTTTTTACTACGAAAGACAACCATTCTACAGGTATTTCGATGAAATTTACATTCTTAATCAGTCCAACTATCATCCATTTGTGTTAAGGGTTAACTTGATCGAAAATCTGCATTGTTTTCATGAAAATATGAAAATAATTATCATATTTTTTTTTACGAAAATAAGGGACGATACTAGTAGGATGTTCAGTTTATGGTAATTGATACCCCCTGCACATTAAAATAAGCGGCACTACAATTGCGCTCGTCACCTTGAGACATAAGATGTTAAGTCTTATTTGCCCAGTTATTTCACTAGGTTCGGCGGCTTTCAGACCGAAACAATAATCTTAACACATTACTGCTTCACGGCAGAAATAGCCGCCGTTGTGATACCCATAATCTTGCCGGTATCCTGAGCAAAGGAGCCTCCCACTGGTAATCCCACTGCATTGGATACTTTCGCCGTAACGTCTTGTTCCGACTAGCTCATATTGTAGGAAAATTGAGAGTATCCGCCGACATAGGTATAATAAATCAATTTAAACAGCAAGCCCAGGGCATACAATCAAATAAATTGATTCGTTACAAGCTTCACTACATATTATAAAACAAAGTCCTCCGCCGCGTCTGTCTGTCTGTCTGTTCATGATAAACTCAAAAACTACTGCATCAATTTTCCTGCCGTTTTCAAGGAAGGTTTTAGTATTTAATTTGTTAAATTTTTGTATACATTAACGATGTTTGTTGGAGGTGTCGGAAAAAGTAAGCCGTCTGGGAGCTTTAAATAAAAACGCTGTGTAAACCCTTTGAGATATAACAAAAGCATGTATGGTGGAATTGTGTATTTTATATATGACGACCTGTATAGCCGAGTAGTTAGCGATCCTATCTACAAAGCTAGAGGTCCCGGGTTCGAATCCCGGTAGGTGCAAGCATTTATATGATGAATATAGATGTTTGTTTCCGAGTCATGGATGTTTAAATGTATTTATGTATGTTTATATGAATTTATGTATGTTTAAGTAAGTATATTGTATTAAATATATCATTGTCTTGTAACCCATAACACAGGCTATATATGCTTAACTTGGGGCAAGATAATTTGTGAAAAGTGTGTCAATATTATTATTATTATATTACTACAGAAAAGTCCGCGATAGCATATTATGTCAATATCTTAAGGATAACATACTATATATATCCATTTTAATACTTTAAAAAATTGGCAATTAATAAGCGGTAATGTAAAAGCTGTTTAAGTAAACTTCTATAGTTGAAACTAGACGTCATAATTATTTAAGGCATAGATATATAATACCTCTAGATAGAACCTCTTGCTGCTAAACATTCGATGAAAACAGGCCAGGCTTAATACTTAAGTGTGCGTGACAAGCTACGTCTTACACTCGCGATTTGTATGTCACATACATTACTTACTCAACTGTCAACCTCATTTTTTTTCGACGTTTTCACACCTGTCACCAGTCACAAATGATCTTAGCTTTATGGAATTACCTCTTTGCAAATCTTCTGCAAGCCCCGGAAGAATTCGGGTGAAGCTTCGTAATCGCCACCTTCAGACTGAATTGGCTCTACCAGAACGCCGGCAACTGGGTTAGGCTTTTTGCTGTATTGCTGTATAACGTCAGCAACTTGTTCAAGACATCTAGAATAAACAAAATATATCAGAAACAACAAAATAAAACTATTCAAAGAAGGATAAACTGTGTTATTAATAAACGCGATGTAATTATATCTAGATCATATTTAAGAAGATTTACGGTCGTTTTCAATAACGTATCTCTAGTTACGGATATATTGCTATCACCGTTTAATGACAAGATCTTATCTATCCATAGTTATGTCCAATATAGTTATATTATTAGTTATAGTCCAATGCTATCTGTCGATAGGTTATTGAAATGTAAGTAATCGTAAAAGGATAGATTTGTCTACCTCTTGTAAGTTTAAACTTAGGATAGATAGGTTATTAAAAACGGCCATAAGATTATATGATGACATATACTTCATTTTATGTTGTGCTTAACGACGTTTTGGTTAAACACAAGCTAAACACTGTTTTGTAGTAGAAAAGGATAAACTCTATTTTAGACGTTGTTATTGTTAGGTCACTGACGTGGTTATAGTTACGTCACTGTCTAACAAAACACGTGTCTAAGCCATGTTTAAACATTTTTTTTTGTTATAACACTTAGATTAATTTTACATCACGTTTATTAATAAGACTAAGATGATTATATTTAAGCGAGACACCAAATTAAAGTTAAGCAAACGTAAATGATTACTACAGCTCTGATCTATTTATTTCTACATTACATATCGACAATTTTGACTGAAAAAGAAATATTACAAACTAGATTTAACTCGACTTTATTATATATAAACAAAATGTTATGTTTTTAAAGTGATGTAACCCTCAATTCTAGGATTAATACACAAATAAAATTTGAAAAACAAAATTTTATGAACGATGCGGGATTCGAACGCATGACCTCCGGCGTTCCGTGCCGGTGCTCTAACCAACTGAGCTAACCGTTCGAGTACCGCCTCGTTATAAAATTCTGTTTGCTTTGTTCAACTCTCAGGTTGTGGCTTCATCTACAGGATCTACTTTACAATTGAAAAACCTTGGGTTCGAATCCCGCATCGTTCATAATTTGTTTTTCAAATTTTATTTGTTTATTATATATATCTATAATGGATATGCACTAAATAATATAAAATACGAAATAAAATCGTGGGTAAAAATAATAACACAACTCATGCCTACCTAAACTGCCAAAATTATTGGAGAAATTCTGCAGATTGGTATTATTGTTTAACCAATAGCACTAGAAGAAAAATATAAATTAAAATAAGTGCAAAAGTAAAAAAGAAAAGCAAAAGTAAACGAATGGACAAAAAGAAACTGTAATATTATATTCAATACTTGTTATCTTCTTGTTGATTTTCGCTTTGATGTTGATCAAGTGGATATTTATATCTCGGGAAGGGGGCGACTGGCCAATCAAAAGCAGGGCTGTCCAATTTATGAATGGCTTTCGACCTTGTTGTTGAGAGAGCACCGAGCGTCCGCCCATGAAAACCTCCCTAAATGAAAAACAAATCCATGTTACATGTGTCAGCTTGATGTGTTTACAAGCGCTACAAACGTCATGAACTGTCATAAGACATTTGACATTTTTGACATTTCAAGTTCACGATATATGATTGACTAGATTAGAAATCCCAATAATTAATTAAAACATTTATTTAACTACTGACTGTGTTAGTACTGTTTTATATAATTATAACTATAATTTAAGAAATAACTATAATAGCATATTATATTCAGATCTTTGGTTAGCTTGATTCGTGTAAGTTAGTTGGCACTACAGTAGTGCCAACTAACAGTTGGTAGCATCATCACTGTGACGGTCGTGCCCTATATAAGCCAGAGGGCTTGGTTCGAGAGAACATTAGAAATTGTTAATTGTAAGCGGTAACGCTGCCCAAATTGTATTAAGTAAATATAATAGTTATAAGTTGTAAAATACAGATGTGCGTTCAAATTACCAACCCCTAATACATATGTGGTGAGGGTTTAGCACAATGAGTGGCAAATATCTATGAGAAAGTCTTGATAGTGCCAAATGATAGAAGACTCACGTGTACTGAACTTTCAAATTCAAATGTTTTTATTCAAAATAGGATTTAAAATACACTTATTGAATGTCAGAAACTACCCATCCATTCAATATAGTATGCCTCAGACCTGAGAAGAGGAGGAGAGAGGCAAGACTCGGCGGGCTTTTTTTTCTACTTAATTTAGTTACAATATATGTAGTATAGTAGAATAAATTTATAAATAAATAGCCAGAGGGCGTTCGCTCCATTCCCAGTCTGTTGTATCATTAAGAAAATCATTTATGTAATAGTAACCTTTACCACACAAATGTTTTTTACAATTCTTATGAATTTGGTAACACATATGTTAGAAAATTTATTGAATTAGGCGTTACTTTGCGGAAATCCATAATTATACAAATGATTTAAGTTTTCTTTAGTGTTAATTTCGCATTATTAAGAACAGAGCATACTCCGGCCTTAAAGGCCGCCAACGCATCTCTTGAACTCTGGTGTGTCCATGGGCGGTTGCCTCACCATTCCCCATCACGTACGCCGTTGCCATCCCCCCCCCCCCCGCCCCCTACCCTTATACTAAAAAATGTGATGGGCCTAGCTAACACATCAGCATAGGGCCTTATGATATGTTCTAGCAGTTCATAATAGCAATCACGGTGCAAGTTGGGACTTCGAGAAAAAGTTAAGTCTCATTAAGCCCGTAGGTAATTTTACCAGCTTGATTACAAAAAAGTTTGCACACTACAGATTGATGGCAGAAAAAGGCGCCGCTGTCAATTATCATGTTGGAATTTTATTAAAATACACATAGAAATTAAAAATAATTATGCATTTATTCTTTAAATTTCCTACATTCCTACTTCATATGCCGAGTTGGCAGAATAATATTACTAAGATGAATTAACTTATTATAACTTACCATAAATGATAAAATTGACAGCTTTGGTGACCCAGGCACCTGATTCAACATGCAAGAACTCATCTCTTCCGGGGTAAAGTCCAAGCGACCTCCCCGTTGCTTTGTACGGTACCAGAAGAACACTGCCTTAAAAGCATTTTCATTTGAACATGAACCACACATCATTGTCGAAACTTCTTCCAGGCCGGGTGGTGCCACAGACATCAAAACCTTTCTGAGTCTATCTGGATATTGAGTTGAAGGGAAAACACCTAAGGCTGGCCGATTGATTAATTCTTTCTAAAAATGAAACAATTTATTAGTTTTAATGCAAATGTCGCAAACTATTTAGAAGGATTTCAACATAAGACTAGGTTCAGCTAACAGGATAAATACAATATAATTGGTTGATTATATAGTAAAATCCACTTAAGACGATTTCACAGGGACCCAACCAACAACGCATCTTAAGCGACAAAGCGAAATATGCGGGATAGGGAAATAAAACGTACCTACTACTACATGATATTATGTTTTAAAATCGTATATGTAGGTACTAAATTATATAACTATAATAGTACATTCCAATTACAGGATGACCTACGTGCGCACGAGTATCGTATACTAATTTACCTATTAAGTTGCGCAAATTTCGACCACAATAATTATTTTCAAACATTACCGCACGCTCACCCCATTCCCGCACGCTCAGCTACATTCCCGCACGCTCGTGTCAACGTGTGGGAAAGTGGTACTTTATGAACGCAAATGCATGCGCAAAATCGAACTTTGCGCACTATAATAGGAATATTAAATTAAATACATTTTGTTACTTTAATCACTTTGGTTTGACAGAAACATTTTGATGCATTACTAATTACAAGATTTTCAACATAATTTAACTCTTGGAGTGGGTCGTTGCTTTGATTTAAAGAAGCTGCAAGGCGTCTTAAATCACTTAAATAGCATATTATGAGAGAAATCGTATTAAACGTGATCGTATTAAGCAGGTCCTACTGTATGTGTTTGATGTCATTGTTTGACGACTTTATGTCATTTTGTGGTTGGTAACATGATCCCGTTGCTGTAGAGATTTTAGGGCTTCTGATAAAGAAACCCGAGAAGCAGTTTTGTTGATCCTCTTTCGATGTTATGCTGACTCTACCTTAAGAATTCTGGAGATTGGAAAACAGGTGGAAATCTGAAGGCTGATCGGCGGTAAAAGCCCATAGTGAAAGTCAACCATTATCACTTTTCAATAAATGATGTACAATTGATGAACAACAGACGGTAAATTAATGTAATTAATACCTAGTTTAATTTATATTACATTATCTTAGAATTCAAGACACATCTAAAAATACTTACTAAATTATGTTCGTCATCAAAAGCACTTAATAACTCAGGGTGGTTATAGCCAAGAGGCATCGAAGATATTTGAGTGAAGGCATCTAAGAATACGTTGCTATCTGCATCCACAAAATAATTTCCAATGCTCTTGTCGTAATCAGCGAAAAGCTGAACTGAGCCAGCTTGCTGCAAGAATAATAATAGCGTTTAATTTAAATAAAAGCTTTCATGCCGACGGCAGCTGGGTATAATAAAACAATTCAAATTCAAACTAAAATATTTTTATTCAAAATAGGATTCATAATCACTTATTGAACGTCAAAAACTATCACCCATTCAAAATAGACTGCCTCAGACCTGAGAAGAACGGCCGCAAGAAACTCAGCCTCAACGGCCTTTCAAATAAACTTGGTATAAAGTTATATCTGACTATAAACTAAGAATATGCAAATTGTTTACAAATAAATGCTTATATTTGTTTTTTTTCGGACGTATAATGTTTCCCGCTTTTATTTGCAAGGCAGCTTGACATTCGGAAAAATTTAGAATTATTATTGTTTTGACAGTGTTATCAGCGACATAGCAACATTTTGCATATTTTTTGTTTATTCTCAGGTATAACTCTATACCAAAGTTTATTTCTGAAGTAGTAATGGTTTAAGCACGAAATAAGAACTACAAGAAGAAGTGCTACGCAGCTATTGCGAGTGTTTTATGCTAAGGTTGGCAACACTGGTCACTATCGTAAAGAAACTTAATAGGGGTTAAAGTATATGAATTTGCCGGTTTATTGTAATAGGGATATTGAAGAATGGGTGAAGAAACGCGTGTTGAAACTTGTGTTACCTTGTTGAATCGATACAGAAATGGAGGAATATTGAATCGAATTGTGACATGCGATGAAAATTGGATTCTTTACGATAACCGCAAGCGAAAAATGCAATGGCTGACCTCGGGCCAAACGCCGCACCAGTCCTAAAGCAAAGCTTACCAATAAAAAGGTAATAGTAACTGTTTGGTGGTCTCAGTATGGTGTTATTTACTATAGCTTTCTTCGATCTGGTCAAGCAATAACGGCAGATGTCTACTGTGCCGAACTCCGAACAATGATAGCAAAATTAGCAGTGAAACAGCCCCGACTCATGAATCGATTAGAATTTTAGAAACCATTCGTCACCCTCCGTATTCGCCAGACCTTGCTCCAACGGACTACCATTTTTTGGACAATTTACAACGTGATAAAAAGTTTTCTTCTCAGGAGGCAGTACAAAATGCAGTTTTGCAATTTCATGCAGTTTGTAGAATCTCGATCGTAGTGATCTATGGCAAAGGCATAACCTTTCCTATTAGATGGCAGCAATGTATAGATAATAATGGTAATTAATTAGATTAAATAAATATGTAAAATTAAAAAAAAAAAATTTCAATTTCTCAGTTCAATTATTACTACTATTATTGAAAAAAATTATAACAACTGCATGCGAATATGATATCTATATTAGTTGCTAAATTGAAATAAATTGGTTACAGTGTCCTCTGGCATTGAAGTCAAAATAGTTCTTCAACTAGCTGACCCGGCAAACGTTGTTTTGCCATATAAAGTATAATTCACGCGATAGTTTTATAAGTAATAAAATATTGCCTATATTATAGCCTGTACATCATTTTGTTCTATTGTCAATAGTTTTTGCAGCGCACGCAAAAATAGATTTTCGATTTTACACCTTGTGTTACAAAATAGCAATTTTATTATGGATCCCTAATTTTGAAAAAAAAAACATAGCCTTCCTCGATAAATGGACTACCCAACACTGAAATAATCATTCAAATCGGACCAGTAGTACCAGAGATTAGCGCGTTCAAACAAACAAACACTGCAGCTTTATAATATTAGTATAGATATGTAACTCGTGATTTAAAGTTATTTAACCGCTAAATGCGGATATGACATAAGTGCTAACTGTAGAGTAATCTGTTTACCGCACTCTCTAGTGGCAAGTGGTCAAATTAATTGTTTACTATTCAATAAAATGATAACATAATAATAACATTATAACAAAAGTAACATCTAAGTAAAAAATGTAAGATTAGGTTGTAGCCAACCATTGTTTTCTGTGTATTATAAATACATTTTGATTTTTAAATGTGTAACTTTTGGATCAACTTGTTTGGACTTTTCCGTGCGTTGAAGTATGCATTTGCCGTTTTAGCGTATTCGCTAATTTAAATAAAATAAAATAAAACCTCCTTTCTCATACAAAAGAACATTAAAAAGAAGACGTAGGTACACTAACTAATTTGTCTGAATATGTACAGATCTACTAAATTTTGCAATGCAGCAATGAATTGACATGACAGTTTGGAGGTGTCGTCTGGCATAAGCACTTTGGAAAATCAAATCTATGTAACCTAACCTCAAAACATAAAAGTTGCTTAAAGGCCAAGCAGAAGTGCCGCTCCGGGGCTCATATTTGAAAAAAAAACCACGTAGGGAATGGCGGGCATGGCCCGGGGCATAATTCAAGTCTGAAGCTCACTCCGCACATTTTCCATCCTAAGTTCTTCTAGTGGCGTCTTATACACGCCCACGATAACTAAGTACACTAACTTTCTTCTAACCACATTTCTAGGTTGTTATAAAAACAAACACATAATAATATGTCGAAAATGGTATCCTGGGATCAATTGTTGAGAGACGACCCCTCGAATTTAAACATATTTAACTTTCAAACACGTCAATTTTTCACGATTATTTTCACTTCAAAACTCGATCGCTCGTCATTGAATTCTAGTAAATAATGGCTATCAGTATTCGACCCCCATATGCCCATTGTGTCATTTACCTCTGTCAATCGTTTACGGTGTTGGTTCAGACTTCTGTGCACTTAATTTTCACTTTTTATCTGATTTGAGATCAGAAACATCTTATTGTAATTTCTCAAAAAATTTGCATTACCTATTAATAATAATGGTAGCGTTATATTTAACATTTAGGGGGATGAAAAATAGATGTTGTCCGATTCTCAGACCTACCCAATATGCACTTAAAATTTCATGAGAATCGGTCAAGCCGTTTCGGAGGAGTTCGGTCCCGCACACCGTGACACGAGAATTTTATATATTAGATATAATTATGTACTTCGATTAAATAAAAAAAAATACCTCATAGAAAAAAATAAAAATGTATTTTGCACGACAGTTGCTAGCGTGTAAATTGTAATGCTTACAATCTGTGATTACAATACATATACGCATATTGCGGACTGATCGTGTACGTATTGGTTGTAGTGTGGATACTAGAATCTTCGTTCCCGACTATCGTACAACACTTGACACGGGTGTTAAGAATCTAGTTTGTTTTTTATTTATAATTAACAAACTAGATTCTAATTCAAATTATGGAAATATGTTTAAACTTTTACGTGGGTTAAAGTGGGGGATCAAATACAAGTTTTTGAGACTAATTCGGGTCTGCACGTCTCAGGCTTTTATAAAAAAACTCTGTAGGGCAGGCTAGGACCACGTGGTAGTCGTGGTTCACTGATTGGCTTCTGTCACAATCACTGGTCATTGTGATAAAGTCCGTATGCGTACTGACGCTGTGCATTACAACTACATAATATACTTCTTCGTTACTACAAAGGATACGTGAGTATTTGCATAATGCTCTTGTATGGAATGGAAGAACTTAGTAAAAAACGTTATTTCCAATGAATACGTTATATTTTTTGAAACGTTGCAACCTTCTTAGTAATAAAAAAAAACAATTGGCGGGAAATCATTTGTCAATTGTTTTTATCACACATCAAAGTTCTATGTACGCAAAGAAAATGGAATTAAGTCAAAAAGATTTTAGAGTGATATTTTTTTATGATTTTAAAAGTTCTTTCTCTCCGCAAAATTGAGCCGCTCGTCTTCAAAATGCTTTTGGGAGCGAAGCACGTCAATTTGTTTTAAAGTATGTATTATGTTTATTTGATTTGAGTATTTTTATTTATAAAAAGTTTTAAGATATTTTATCCATGGCATGTTGAAAAGATTTAATTAATATTTTATTTTGATATACCCTGTCTGGCATACACATAGAGATTAACAACACAGATCTCACCACAAAAATTATTTTTTAGAAAAGAATGATGCCCATTTCTATAATCATAATTTGTCTTAATAAACTGCCTAATCAGTCAATATCACTTATGTTATATAAAAATATTATTTTAAATAAATAAAATATCAACATTCTATTATATATTAAGCCCTTTTTATTCTGAGTTAGAGGATGTCTCTTAACTCAGTATGCCGCTTGGCAAAGGCCTCTTCTAGCTCTTTCCATTGGAGTCTGTCATGGGTCACTCTTCTCCAGTTCGGGCCCGCTGTGAGTTTGAGTTCATCCTCCCATCTTGTTCGAGGTCTCCTCTGGCTACGCATGCAACCTCTTGGATACAACAACATTAATTTGACTTTAAAATCAATTGTTTCGTTCAACTTACTTGCATAGAAGACAGCTGACTTAGCAATTCCTTCGTCTTCGGTCCTGGCACTTCTGTTACAATGCATGGCTTCTGAGGTTCTTGAGCTAAAGTAGAACGATTTTGGGCACCTATAATTATAACAATACTTAGAATACTCTTCATTTCAGTTACTTATATTTCTTTATATTTTATAAGTAGCAGGGTCTTATTATAATATACATAAGTTCCATAACTTAGTTTTTTAAGGATATTATAAATAAGAAATGGTATAAAATATCATCATCATAAGCCGGAAGACATCCACTGCTGGGCAAAGGCCTCCCACAAAGATACCCATGACTATCCTGTGCTGCCCTCATCCCACATATTTGATTGTATACAGGTTCTTTTTAATCAATTTAAATTTCAGAGTTAAAATTTTTCTATATTTACATAATATGAAAAAATAGTTCCACAACCACCTGTGAACAGCCCACTCAATCCATTCATTCAAGCAAGCCTAATTGACTAGGAATATCTGGGCCTATAGGGAACACGCAACAGCTGGATGTTGATATATCCTGTTGATGTACCGAATTGATGACACACAGTGGAAGGCCAAAGGTTAGGAGCTATTTTTGGCCGCAAGCGGAAACACCCTGAACAGAAAAGAGAATGACCTTAGCCTTCCAACTTTGGGAGACACAAATGATGCCCAATGCAAGCACAAGGGAGCAATTGGACGTTTTTTTTCAAGAGCTGCCTGTACTCCAATTGTCGTGTAAACTCAAAAAAAGGATGAGGGAAACATGGACCGTAATTTATTCTTTAAAATTATGATTATCTCCTGAAATAGTCGCTCCTACTTTATTGAATCTCATCTTGGTTTTTACTCCATTTGTCTATATTATTTTGTGTAAATGTATTAAGAAAAATCGATTAAAATAATGAAATTTTAAAAATACATATCTCGTAAAGTAGACGTTTCCCAGGAAAAATAATAGCACCATTGGATTTTAGATTTTATTTCTTATTTAGTAGCATACTTTTTTTTCCAAATTCGTGCCAATTGCACTAAAATAATTTAAGCGAATAGTATATGGATTTAAATTTACTACTTACGTTGTAAAACTGATGTCTTAATGTTTTTTTCAATTAAAGATTTGCACCCACGACGCAACATACCTACTAAATTTTATCACTATGTCGCAATGATAATAACTTCCAATTATCAGAAGAATAATAATATTTAATGATAATAAAATATTGATCAAATAATTAATATTACTTCAAACTCTGTTCAGCAGTATCCAGTTCACTACCAATTCACTACTTTGATCAAAGAGAATGTAAACACTACGTCCAACTTTGATCTTAGAATATAGTGAGACTTTGATAATAGCTATTGACAAAGATGTAACAACTACTTGAACGAGTGTTTAAATTCTCTTTGGAACCACTCTCTACTGAGAGCAAAGAATATATTTATTACAAGTATAAATCTTATAACTGTATTTACAATACTATGACTACATAAAATTAAAACTATTATTACGTGGAAGCGTACCAAGAATACTGGCAGTATTACCGCGTTGGATAGCAAGGCTGATCCGTTGACCGAAATAGCTGCCAGCGCTTGGGTTTCCAGTAGCCTAATTGAGGCGCGAAGATAGTATTTTGAACATTCTCCGCGCCTCTGGGCCCCACGGGCCAAGTGTCTCGACACCAAACGGCACAAAGATGTATGACTCACTGAGACCAACATATTTGCGACGCTTGCTGTCTTCGGCAGTCGAAGCAGAAGCCCCAGCACCAACTGACGTAACTTGGACATGAGAAGGAGCCAGAGTGTCCACGTAAGTAGCGTCCCACACCAGCGCCCTTCCCCGTGCCCAAGCCACCAGCGTCATTCCATCAGGACGCTTGCCATCGCGGCGGGTAATACCATTTGGCTCTAAAACAGCTGGTATATTAAGAGCGGCAAATGCCCTGCGGTTGACTTCATTAATGCTGGCGTGACGACTGATGCAGCCTGCCGATTTTAGGCAGGATAACCCGTGACGTCCAAGAGCATCTACCTGAACGCCACATCTACATTGATGTGGTTCATTCAGTTTTATACCTAGCCGGAGTGATACGCATAATGACAAATAGCGTTCCAATACAAGTATATGTATTATTTATAGTACAAGCCGAGAGTCTACTGATGAGTAAAAGCCGCCTAGTGAAACTCTGAAAAAAGCGGTTGTATGAAACGTACACCTGCATCATTAATAGAATAACAGATGACGGCTATAATCTACTATCTACTAAATGCTACTTTATGCAACTGTTATATTTCAAACTTAGCCGGATTATACTACGTCGCCATAATACTAGTATTTTAAACATGTTAGATCACTGCTCATTTCATACTAAACTTAATTTCAATTTTTACTTAGGTAGTCCCGCTTCTTATTACGTAGGTAGTATTTACATCCTCTTTAAAGGCATAATAGGTGGCATAAATTTGCCCTGTGTTTTCTCGGGGCGTAAAAAGAAAAGGAGTCCCAGGCTCAAGGGTGTCGTAAGAGGCGACTAAGGGCTAAGTCTTTAGAAGTGAGATAGTCACGCTGCCGTCTCATGAAGTCAGCACAATCGGGCCAGACTCGGTCCTTCTGATTAAATATCGGCGCGAAGTAGCGGCCTAGTGCCTCTATGTTTCGCATAGGTTAGTGTCGAGGACTGGAGGGAACTCCCCCCCCCCCCCTTCCAACAGAATATGACAGCGGAACGTAAAAAGATTTTACCCCAGTAGGGTACCGGCTCTAACAGAGTCGGAGAATCCCTCCCCGAGCTTTCTCGCTCGAGCTGTCCGTCGTATTCTGGGAGGGCACAAAACAACGCATGTCCGAAGACAAATGAGGTAGTAACACCACGGCCCCCGCTCAGCGTGGACTTTTGCAATATCAGGGGAATCCACTCCAATTTAAACGCCGTCCACCACTACCTTGAGACGGCGCAGCCATCCTTGTGTTTCCTTACGGAGACGCAGATATCTCGACCTAGCGATACGTCATATTTAACGTACCCCGGGTACAAAATTGAGCACGATTTTTTGCCTCATGTCGGGGTATGTGTGTACACTAGGGAGGATACTACTGTCGCCGTCTCGGCAATTTCGAGGGTAGGGACCTGTCTACTCTCTGGTTCCGTGTAGATTTTGAGGACCGAGTCCGTATCTATGCGTGTGTCTACAGGTCCCATACCGGTAACGCAGAAACGGATCATCTCATGGGCTGGCTGCATTCAAGCGGCAATTGACGAAGGGCTTGCACATATCCACTCCGCTGAAATCGTAGTCTTGGGTAATTTCAACGGGCACAATGCCGAATAGCCAAGCCGTCACGTACCACAGACTACGCAGCGTATCTGTGCATAATTTTGCATTTGTGTATGGTTTTGTCGCCAACGCGGCCCCCGGATGTGGATAGGATGCCGTCCTTATTAGATCTTCAGCTGACTACACATCCCGAAAGTTACCAGTTCTCCATCGCCGCCCCTCTCAGAACGTCTAACCATTGCCTGGTCAGGAGTGTAGTGCCTATCCGACGCCCACGTCGCAGACCACCAGCGACCCGCCGCGTTGGGCACTACAAGTCAGCAGATTGGGATAGGATACGTTCCGTTTTTGCATCCTACCCTTGATGGTTGGTCCTTGTTCATGCGCCGTTGCAGTAGCCAATGTGATACTACAGAGCATGGATATTTTTATGACAAGCTCGGTGGCAGATCACAGCACTGGTTCGATGCGTTAGTTAAAGTAGCATATGACTGCAAAAAACAGGCGCATCGAACTTGGGTTGCGGCGAGGAGAGTGCGAAGAGGAAATATAACAGTGCCTCTAGATTTTTTAAGCGGCAAATCACCCGTTCGAAATCTGCAATGAAACGTGTTTTCGCTTCATGACAAACTATTTTAAAGAGCTTGGAGTATTTTACATATATTTTAAATTCTTCACTATTATTGTAATGTTTCTCATAATATCGAAGCACGTTGTCAAAATCGGCGACCAGCTTTCGAGTTACCCGACCGAGACCGCAAGTTCTGGTCGTTGTCGAAAGCTGCTCTTGGTAGCTTCAACCATGCCGTATACACGGGCCATGCAGGTCTAGGGAAATCGTCGACCAGTGCCGGGAGAAACTTGTGTCTTATATCAAGTCCTTTCTGCTCAGTCGCGGAATGGGTAAATTAAACTTTGTCCAATTTAATCCCCAAAAGACTCAAGTTTGCGCGTTTACCACTAAACAAAACCACATTTGTGGTATTACCGCTCTTCGACAACACTACAGCCTCGCCTAGTATCGGAATTCTGGGTCTTGAAATCTCGAGCGATTGCCCATTCCGCTGCCATCTGGAGAGCAAAATGAAATTGGCCTTGAAGAAACTGGGCGTCATAAATAGAGCATGGAATACTTCAAGCCGGCCCACATTCTAGCGCTGTACTAAGCGCAGGTCCGGCCACATATGGAGTATTGCTGTCATCACTTGTGAGGCGCACCCCAGTATCAGCTCGATCCATGTGACTGCGTGCAACCTATGGCAGCTCGAATCGTCGGGGATCACTGGCTCTGTGAAAATTTCCATCACTTAGCGTTGTGCAGAGACGTGGCGTCTAAGAAGACACAAAATGACTGACAGATGGCAGACTGCTGATGACAAATTCACAGACATAAAAGTATGAATTGTTATTTTGTCTTTCTAGGGAGATGACGCTATACCGAGAATAGAACCTAAGTGTTACTATATGTGTATTTAAATGCAAACAAGTATTCTTAAAAATAAGAAATTACTTATTGAGAACGTATTTATTTCTTTTGTGCGTCTGTTGTAACTGAACTCCTCCTAAACGGCTGGTCCAATTTTAATAAAACTTTCTGTGTGTGTCTTCAGGTGGATTCGAGAATGGTTTAGATTCACAATTGAACTACCTCCCAAACAGCTGGACCGATTTTGATGATTTTTTGTGTGTTCCAGTGAACTTGAGATTGGTTTAGATTCTCAATTCCGTCCATATAAAATAATTCTCCTGCTCATGTGTATGTTAGTGAACTCCTCCTAACGGCTGGACCAATTTTTCAAATTTAAGACGTGTGTACAGAACAACGTCTGTCGGGTCCACTAGTAATTACTTAAAATCCTTACTTTCAAGGTATAACTGTTTTTTTATGTAATGTATTTATTCGGAGTTAAAATTAATGTGGCTGGTAAGGTTTTTTATTAATACAAGATTGATATGCAAAAAGCGTAAGTAATTTAATAAACACGGTACTACTATTAAATATGGTAAAATTATTGATAAGTCCTGTGACAAGATCCACTTGTCAGAATGGCACACAGTCAGAGATGAAAACAATAGTGTCGCTCTTTTTAACCGACTTCAAAGAAGGAGGATCTTCTCAATTCGTCGGTATATTTTTTTATGTTTGTTACCTCAGAGCTTTCGACTGGGTAAGAAACCGATTTTCATAATTCTTTTTTTATTTGAATATAGCTGAAGCTTTTATTGAAAATAGCTGGTGCTTCCCGTGTCGTCCCATTGCAATTTGGTCCAGATCTGACAATAGCAACCATGAGAAAACTATAAGTCTTAAATTTGCGTAAAGTATTTGCGCAACAAATTTACGAATAACTCAATATCGCGCCAACCGATTTCGATAATTACATTTTTGGAGAGGATATACTTCAAAGGTACTTTGGTTAGGTTCTGATTATGGGATCTATGACAAAGTAACGGAACTCTTCAATTCTTAGGATCAGCGATACTAGGCCGAATCTTTTATATGCTATCCGAATATTTGAGTCACCTACCGTAACGTCGTTATGGTCAAGTTATTGTCGATGTAAAATATGATGATCAATGGAACTCTTAACGACTTACAGTAAGGGTGCGATCTGTGGCAGAATTTCAAACAGTTTGTAATAATATTGCAAAACGCTTACGTTCATTTGCATTGCAAGTTTTGTAGATCTACACAAATCATTAGTAAGTGTAGTTCAAATTCACAAAAAATAAAAAAATAAAAAACAAAAATACAACCGATTTCAAAAACACTTCCAAAACAATAGATATAAGATGCAATAAAAAGTATAAAAATAATTGCGTATTTTTATACAATATAATTTTAAAAATCTATTTCTAGTAACGATTACTGTTATTTTTGGAGTCGATGTCAGTCAAGGTCGGTTTTACATAGTTATAGGTGGGATGTGCTTGAGTCACACGCGCGACTTGAGGAGGCGATAGCGGGGCCGCAGCAGGAGGACACCGATTCAAAAATAACAATAATCCTAGAGTTAGATTAATTAATTAGATTGTATAAAAATATGCATTTATTTTTATACTTTTTAGTGCATATTATATCTATTGTTTTGGATATATAGTGTTTTTGAATTCGGTTGTTTTTTTGTTAAGATTTTTTTTAAAGGCGTAGTGAACAATGATTAGCAATAGAGTATTTTGTGAACGGGTTACAAGAACGTGAACAATTACATACTAGTGCTATTTACACGTTATCACGGAAGTATCGCTACCTAGTGATAATCAATATTTATTTACATCGCAAATATGTAAAAGCTAATATTTTTCAGCTTTCCCGTACACGAGATACTAAAAGACATTTACAGACCCAATAAGCATATTTATATTTCATCACTAAAGTATTTAAGTTTTTCGGATTTAACACCATTTAAAATTTGACAAAACCAGTCATACAAATATATGTTGATGTCCGCTTACACTACATACACAAACCCTGGAAAAGATATCTAAGTCTAAAAGACAAATTTCATTTAATTCAAGGAACCTCACATTAAAATAACTACTTTAACTAATTATTTTATGTCAATAAAAATATTATATTTGAGTATTAGTTTCTCTCATTAAAGGTAACCTTTACTTATTAAATCTAAATTACTTTAGAACGTAAAGAAGTAACAAATATAAACACAAGCCAATAAATAAAATAAACATACAAACTTTCCCCTTTATGATATGAAAGAGATTTTTGATTAACAACCTCCAACTGAACTTCTTCATCTTGATCGGAAAATAGGGACAGACAGACGAACGTAATATTTAAGAGTAGGTATCCCTCTTTTTCGTCTGGGTTTAAAAATCAAAATACGCAGTTGAAACTGAAATAGTGTTTACATTGCTGCCTATGGACCAATAATACACTGGCTTGCAAAAGTAAGTACTTATCACACTTTTCAAATTACATTTTTTTCTTAACTATAGAAGGTAGAGATTTAAGATTAAAAACGTTTTGTTGCAAATTTTATAGGTTTTAATTCTTAGAAACTAAAATTATACATTAGTAACATTTTTAACTTAAAAAAAGATAAAACAATGAAAATAGACATTTTTAGTTTAGTGTAAAAAAATTCAACTGAAATGTATTACATGTTATTTAATTTTTAATAACTAGTATTGCCTCCTCGAGCTCTGATTACAGCTTCGAGCCGGTTTGGCATACTGAACACTAGGTTTTGGAGCCGATGTTGGGGAATATTCTCCCATTCTTCTACCAGGGCCTACTTTAGTGCCCTTAGGGTAGTAGGTGGTGGTCTGCGATTTCTGACTAGCCTCCCAAGCTCATCCCAGGCGTGTTCAATCGGCTTGAGATCAGGACTTCTTGATGGCCAAGCCATCACGTTGATACCGACCTCCTGAATATACTCTTGTACGATATGAGCCGTGTGTGGCCGGGCATTATCGATCCATCACCCATATTTGCTAAATACGGCCCTGCATACTTATTGAGAAACTCTTGAGCATATCTTTGCCCAGTGAGGGTGCCATTTTCTATGTTCTCTCTCATTCATTCGTTATCAGTGGGATGAATATGAATTCATCCCACTGCATGTGTTCACGGGCGTATCGCAGTCTCGCTACTCGATGCTGTCTCTCGAATTTTGGGCCACTCGCTGGTCTTCGGGGTTTCAAATTTGCTTCAGCAAGTCTTCTTCTCACTGTACTGTCACTAATGTAGTCCCTCCGGGTCTGAAGTAGCTGTTGCTGGACTTCAACTGCATTTTGGTGACGATTACTTAACACAGTGGAAATAATATAACGATCTTCTCGGGCACTGGTACACCTGGGTCTGCCATTACAAGGTCTCCTCAGATGGTGTCCAGTCTCTTCGTACTTTCGCTTTACCTTCTGGACCGTTCGTACCGTCACACCCACCATTCTTGCAGTGCGACGCATACTGATGCCTAGTTCCAGAAAATGATGATGAATGATCCTAGCACATTCTTCAACTGAAAGAGGCATGATAAATAAATGTTATGTGCTTTTTAGCATAAATTTTTAAAACAAGACCTATCGATCTTGAAAACAGAAAGAAAAATGTGAATGGTAAAATTGTAATTCGGAAACGTCCACTTTGAAAAAGGAATGGTTTTGTTTTTGAAGTTTTTTTTCAGCCAATTCTTAAAAGGAGGTAAAGTTTTTATGTACAAAATTAAATTCTCTTTGGAGTCCTTTTTATTTCGAAAGTATATCTTGTGAACTTAAAACGTTATCCCAATTTTAAAAGTGTGATACTTACTTTTGAAGGCCAGTGTATTTTTAAAAACTGGAGTAAACGCAGAAATGTATAGACATAGCAGTCGAAGCTTAATATGGTGTCATTTGTGGCATGTGCCATATTTCGGCTTTGATTTTGTATGAGGTCCATTGTCTATATGTATAGAACGTCATTGTGGCTATAATATAATACTATGACTAACAATAGGAAATAATTTGTGTTACTGGTATCCCCCGTAACTGCACACACACTAGCTTAAAGGTGCTTCTGCACTTGTTAATATCACGCCGAGGAGTCCTTTTTTTTATTCGTCCGTGTTATACTTAAACAAATATAATTCATGAGGTTTCAAAGCTAAAAGCAGCAACTAATTTTAATATTTATTTAAACTTGATACAAATTAATTTAAGATATAACATTTTCTTTCACCATTAAATACATTTTTAACTAACAAACAGTAACATAATATGTCATCAAATTTGTCTTTAATATAGAATATGACAAGTGTTACGTTTGTAACATGAAATATTATGAATATATGAGCCAGCACCTACAAAATAAAAAATCCGCAATCACAAATAATACAACTATATCCCAACATGTGATTAATCAAATATGCGCTAAATGCAAGTAGATTATTTTTTGGAGTATATACTTCAACAGAGGAATGACAACAGCTTTGCTGACATAGACAACAAAAGTTAAATTTTGTGTTGTGGCGGGAAGAACTTCAACACATCATGGTTTACATTAATAACAACATGTTCTTGTAGGAATTAGTAAGTTTCTTGTGAACCTAGCCATAACATAATAGAAGACCTATTGTGACCTTCCGAGACAACACCAAATACATAATACTTTTACAAATGATTGTAAATTAGACTGAACTGACTTGCATCCCTGCAATTCGAGAACTTGTTTCTGTGTCCAGTGAATCCGTTGTAACTTGAGACCTTGAGTCTGATGTTTCAGTGCTGTTAAGCACCGAGGTCATAGATATTTCATCTTTTTGACTCCCACTACCATCATGTGAATCTGTTGTTTTTTGCTGAGCCTCTACCATACTATCACCACCTCCACTAATCGTACCCCAAATGCTTTTAGAAGACTCCTTCAATGTTATTTTCTTCTCTGTTGAAGAAGATTCCTTTAATGTTACTTTCTTTTCTGCTATTTTATCTTTAGAATCCTTCGGTTTTTTGCCCAGAACAGGGAAGGCGCTGGTGAGTTTTGGTTTAGAGTTTCGTCCGGCAATTCCTCTTTGTATATGTGTAGCACTTTCGGACTCGACTTCTTCTGATATTGATGTAAGTATATCTGTTGTATCAGGTGCTACTGCTTGTCCAGGTTGTATTGGAATGTCATCTGTAAAATTATTCATTTAAGTGAGAATATTTGTGATACCATAGAAAATATAAATGATACACAGCTAGTGTATCGCGTTTTTGTCACAATTATGCTCAGGTCTGCTACATAGGTACAGTCGCGATTAGCTATTTTCTATGACATGTAATTTCAAGCGTTACGAAACATGTTACCAATAATATTAGAAAAATACATAACAGTTTTACCGCACTCTCCAGAGCTAAATAGTCAATTAAATTGTATACACCTTGAAAAAGTTGGACTCACAAGGTCACAAATGTGGAAGTTCTGCGCCGCGTCAATTAAAAACGCGAACTCATGCGACCCATCAAGATGATGAAAGTCGCATATTTGGGGCACGTGCTTAGACAGGAGAGTTACGAACTTCTACAACTCATCATGACGGGAAAAGTTGCCGGAAGAAGAGGCGTATGTCGCAGAAAAAAGTCTTGGCTGTGCAACATCCGAGAGTGGACTGGCATCGCGAGTGCGGCAGAACTATTTCGCCTCGCGAAGGACAAAAAATTAAAAATACATAGCTGGCTGCCAACCTTCGCTAGTCGGAGAGGACGCGAAGAAGAAGAATGAGAAAGTGATGGTAGTTGCATATAAATGTAAGACCTATTACAAAGATGTGAGAGCGCTAAATATAGGAATTGGAACTAGATGGAAAAATATGTGTTCTGATTTTGACATTTTAAATATTAATTATTTATGTGTTCTACGTATGTGACAGAAACAGATCTAGCTCTTCACGGATTAATGTACTAAAATGCAACAAAGCAGTTAACGGAAGAAATGAGCGAAATCCTAAGGTAAAAGTTTACCTTGAAAAATTAAATTTAGCACCTAGTAGTGTATATTATATGACGATTGGAGATTTAAGAGATTTTTTTTAAGTCCTGGTCGTCATGGAAACACCGCAGAATGAAGCTCATTCTACAGCTTAATCGTATGTGAAAGAAAGTTCCTTGAAAACCGCACTGTGGAGGAACGCCACACATGCATGTGGTGGGGATGATATCCTAACTTGTGGCGTGTCGTGCGAAGGTGGAATTCGGCGGCAGGAATCAGGTGAAACAGCTCTTCGGAACACTCCCCGTGATAAATGCGGCAGAAGACACACAATAATGAAGCGACGTCTCTACGCAACGCCAATTGATCTAGATCTTCACAGAGCACTTAGTCCTCGACAATTCTAGCAGATTTCAAATGTAAATCTGAGTTAAATATAAGTTGACCCGAAGATGTCACGTTACCTGGTAATTTTTTAGTACGAAAAGATGCGTTTGTAATCATTGATTTGGACATTGTGACAGTTGTTGTGGCGGGGGAGAGTGCCACACTTATGCCCATTGGTCCATCACATGGTTGACCTGCAATGTAAAAGCAAATGGTAGCTGTAAGTAGCCCTTACATTAGATCCAAATACTCTAGCTTAAAATATAATAACTAATTTAGTTAGTGTTTTACTACTATTATGAGCAGAAAAGACTTATTGAGAGACATCCTATTCTTTGTTATCAACAACATTTTCCTCTTGAATCACTGTTACTTAATAAAAATGATTGAGTATGACTCTCTACATATAAAACAATCGCCAATGCCACTAGAATATGCATACCTAGCTAATTTTTTTGGCAATGGGGCGTGAAGTTTACAAAGCTAAATTAATGTGCAAATTCACAAGACTCATATTATATGACTGTGAAAATCCATTGGAAAATTTTGCTGATTGTTGGAGTAAGATTGATAGCCAAAGCTTCCTGCACAATAGATGAATTAAACTGCCATTGTGGGGAAAATTGCTGCCTTTACCCATTCGCCCCTCTATTGAAAATTATTTGATTGTTCATTGAATCACAACCAGACAAAGGAAACGGTTTTTTCTATTATGTCCTATCCAAGTTGAAGAGCACGCGAAACAAGGCTGAATAAACTATCGAAAATAACATAGATGGAAATATAAAAAGAAACTAACTGACTGATTTTTTAATATAAAATTCAAACTGCAGTGTGTTGTGACTTGTTATTTCACTCAGAAGGTCCTAAAATAATGTTTTGTTTTAATTATTCAGATAGTAATAAAAGCAATTTATCTATTATAATTTTATTTATTATATTAACATTTAGGGCCACAGCAATAGACTTTTAAATAGAAAATAATAGGTTTACCTGAAGGATTATTTTTTAACGAATTAATGACGGCACTGGTGACCAGCATAACCTCCGGCAGTAGTTCATATTGTGCCCTTTGATCAATATCCTTAATAGCTTGAAAGGCAAGAGTGTAAAATTCATTAAACATAGAAAAATAAGCACCCTCAATCATTTCCAGTAGAAAATTTGATGAAACAGGAACTCTTTGTATAGGCTTACTCTTAGGTGTTCCTTGTTTTTTATAAAACCCTTGATTCACTATTCTAGAAGAAAAAAAACAGAATATTAAATGCATATTTAATTAAACCAGTGAGATATGAAATGAAAGGAGTGTAATATTCCTTCAGTATATACAGATTCTGTAGTTATGCCGTTTAGTATGATATCATGGACGAGCCGTGGGAACGAATGGTACGTACCATACATATAACTGACGTTGAATACACAGTAAACAGTCGATCGCTGACACATATTTCCATCAGCCCTGAAGACCTATATGCATTAGCACCCAACCACATTCTATTTCGTGGATGAGGACGTGAGCCATAATGAGCAAGACAACATCTACAGGTCTATGTGGCGAGCTGCTCTGAGGCTACCGGATCTCTAGTCAAAGAAAAAAAATGCTTTTAAATTTGTCCGTGACCACAGATTCACGTCAGCTGTTGAGGTGAATGCTAGAGCAACAAGACAGCCACATAGACTGGTTTAGAAACATTGTCCAAAACAACACTTTTTCTTAAAAACAGCCATAACTCATCATGTGTATAAAATTATATAAAAAATTGCCTGAGGAGTTGAAAATACTGTCAAATAAAATGTTTATACCAAAACTCTTTAAATGACTGATAGAAAATAATTTTTATAGTTTAAATGAA
>CATIXQ010000005.1:18491030-18520320 GCA_949711755.1 Leptidea juvernica | reverse complement strand
AACTCTTTAAATGACTGATAGAAAATAATTTTTATAGTTTAAATGAATATTTAAATTAGTGTTAAGTTTTTGCATGCTTTTAATATAAGCTGGATAGAGGACAAATTGTAATATTTAAGATCTGGACATAACCTATTCCAAAGCTAAATAAATAATTTCATTTTATTTCATTTCATGGAGAAGGGCCAGCGGTTCGGTTGAACCATGGTGCAAGGGAGTCCTAGTTATGTATCCTAATCTAGATAGTGTAGTACATGTGGTGGATGTCCGGATTAAAGGAGCAATGTCGGTGTCACCATGAGTCCGCACCAATAGATAAGATAGGGTCAAACAGGGGGAGAGATGTGCGGTACAACAATGAATAATTATTTTAAATTTGTGTACTTAAGTAATCTATATACATAAAAATGAATTGCTGTTCGTTAGTCTCGCCAAAACTCGAGAACAATAGGACCTATTTGGCTAATTTTGGTGTTGAATTAAGTGTGGAAGTCCAGGGAGGGTTTAAAAGTGAATAAATGGTGAAAAATGCTGCTAAATTAAATTAAAAAAATTGATAAAAACAACAAATTTGTTTTTCCTTTGATGTGTCCATACTATAATTTCTATGAGAGAATTTATTGACACATGGTTTGACAGTTCTGCTGTGAAACAATTTCTTAACGACAGCAGGGTGCATATTTTACGAAGTAATTCTTGATGTTATGATATATTACTAACAAATTCATATAAAAACATTATTTTATTTATTATATACAGAACAACATCTGTCGGGTCGGCTAGCTAGAGCAACAACTAATGTACACAAGCATACAACTGTATTTTAATGGGCAGGCTGTGTCATTTACCATCAGATGAATGTCATACTCATCTCTTCTTCTAAAAAAAAACACATAAGAATACAAGTGTATAAATTTTATAAATAAGTTATATAGTTAAAATTATACCTTGATGCTGCGATGCAAAAATGCCTTAAGGATAACTTTGGCAATAGGCTGAGTTGACAGTTGTAAATAAATAACAAAGCAGCCATTACTTTTAAACGATTCTGTGCATTTAAAATGTCAACTTGTGGTAGGGGACCCCAGCTCACAAGTTTTGTATTGCATTCTTCCCACCTCCGCAGTGATGCCTCAGTCAAAAATTGTGATCCCAAACTTAAAGGCTGCAATTTTTTTAAATTTAAGTATATACTATGATAAACTACTTTTATTTTAATGAAAATAAGGGACAAGACGAGCAGGACGTTCAGCTGATGGTAATTGATACGCCCTGCCCATTACAATGCAGTGCCGCTCAGGATTCTTGAAACCCCAAAAATTCTGAGCGGCACTACAACTGCGCTCGTCACCTTGAGACAAGATATTAAGTCTCATTTGCCCAGTAATTTCACTAGCTACGGCGCCCTTCAGACCGAAACACAGTAACGCTTACACATTACTGCTTCACGGCAGAAGTAGGCAACGTTGTGGTACCCATAATCTAGCCGGCATCCTGTGCAAAGGAGCCTCCCACTTGCGTAACAATTACTTAATTTATCAATTACCTCGTGATAGATGGACGATTGTGCAAGGGATGGTAATCGGAATGACACAACTTTCGGTTTTCCATTTTCGTCTACAACCTCAAAGTTATATACACCTACAACATAATGTCACTGTTGTTATAAGAGATTAATGAAAATTTATTGAATTAGGCGTTACTTTGCGGAAATCCATAATTATACAAACGATTTAAGTTTTCTTTAGTGTTAATTCCGCCAATATTTGTTTTTAAAACAATTCGACACGTGTATCGCCTCTACACGAGGCATCCTCAGGACGCGCTGTCTCGCCAAAATCTGGCACGAGACTGAGTCTTGAGTCGTGTAGAGGCGAAACACGTGTCGAATTGTTTTAAAAACAAATATTGGCGGAATTAACGAGATTAATGATCAAATCAGGATATTTTGCCACTATTATTATTCTTATATACATACCAATGAGTAGAGTTTCTATACATCTCACTGCTTTTGAGTTTCCAACTGCAATTGAGCTTAAATAGTTGTTAATGAGAGTTGGAATGAATTGTAATGTAAATCTTTGTAGTTCAACTTCTTTAGATCTATAGAAGCTAAATAACTGTATGCAGACATTCTCAAGTAACTGAAAATAATATTATATGAATATCAATGAAAGCAATACTTTTTGAGTGCATATTGGGTACGTCTGAGAATCGGACAACATCTATTTTTCATCCCCCTAAATGTTAAGGGTGGTCCACACGAAATTTTTTTTTAAACTTGTTTGATTATGAGTCAGCATTAAAAAATACATACAACTTCAAATTTTCACCCATCTACGATCAACAGTTACTTTTGTATCGCGATTTTAATATCGGCAATACAACGTTTGCTGGGTCAGCTAGTATATTTATAGAATAAGCAGGTGAGGTTAGATCGGAGTGAACCATCAGGTAGCCACTGCTACTCTGTATGATAGCTAATATGTTTTTAGTAGATGGATACAGTTTAAATTTCCTATAGCCTTTACAAATGGCCCAATACGGGCCAAAAAGTGGCCAATTGGTCATTGAACACACATTTCACAAAATTTTTCAACACTCTTTTGAAAGAAATTCATTAATGGTTATGAAGCATATAGAGACATTGGTAAGAAAAAATAATGGAGAGTGGTTCTCAAACTTGTGTGTAATTTAATGTGTAAACTCTTTCACTACAGTTATTAATTAATTAATAATATTGACACACTTTTTACACAAATAATCTTGCCCCAAGTTAAGCATATAAAGCCTGTGTTATGGGTTACAAGACAATGATATATTTAATACAATATACTTACTTAAACATACATAAATACATTAAAACATCCATGACTCAGAAACAAACATCCATATTCATCATATAAATGCTTGCACCTACCGGGATTCGAACCCGGAACCTCTAGCTTAGTAGGTAGGGTTGCTAACCACTCGGCTATACAGGTCGACAAACAAGTTGAAACTTGATTAACCAGACTAATTGTTGTTGCTAGGCGTTGGGATAAATGAATGTGTGTTTAAAGAAAAGCAGTATTTATACATACACATAGTACATAATGTTATGTGTTTATTAAAAACAAAAAATACATATCTATCATACATTTATGTATATTAAGAAGATATTCTGTTTTCAAATTTCTTTATTTTATTGTTTTCCACTTATGTATGTACTGACATACTTTCTTAGATTACATACATACATACTAAAAAAAATACTGCAGCCAAGGGTGTAGTGAGGATCTTGTTTTGGGGCTGCATAGACAAACCAGGTATATATAGTACTGTTATATAAAATTATCAGTAAATAGCAGAGCTCATTTTTATATAAAATATAATAAACCATATAATGCAGGACTTAATAATTTGATGGAATTTTCATCTTATTGATCCTATTAATGATCTTACTAAATTTATGATGGAACATTACTAACACTAGCTCACTAACAATACCTCACTTGTTTACCTCTTCATCAATATCTTGGGTCCCACTTAAGTAGTCATTAAGTTCTTCTTCTTCTTTAAAGAACAAATTAAAGATAGCTGCAGCAATTTCATGATTATGCTCATGTTCTGCTGCAAAACTTTTTATTTCATTTTCTTGTAATGCTGTATACTCATTTAACCATTCTCTAATCAATTGTCTCAAATCAGACATTATTTTAGTACTTAAATTATTCTAATAATTGAAACCTGTAAAATATAGTAGTATTTTTAAACAAACCTCGTTATAATAAGTGGATATTTATTATTATTAAATTCAAACTATAGGGTAAGAAAGATCAGTACCTGCTGTTTATATATGACAAAGTATTCTCTAAAATAATAATTTATTATCCAAAATTACTTTTGTAACCATAGTTAATTACATATCACTTTCCATCTATAATACAACACTCTACATATTCATCACTGCACATATGATTTTTATTAGATTATGACTAGGATATGCTACAAAATATACAAAAACATTATATAGCTAAACGAATTTTTATTTTGGATTTTTTTTGCTACATGTCTGTAAATATGTAGGATGAGGATGAACACATCTGACACAGAGAATTTAAATTAAACACTACCTTCAACATCTGACAAGTGACATCTTCCAAAGTTCAATTCTAAGGTTCAAATAGGTATTAGCGGCTTGGGGTGCAAGTATGTATTAGGCAAAAATTCATTATTTGTTCTATTCCTTCTGTTGAAGGGATATCCACCGTAAACTTAAGCTTAGAATATGTATTTGATCAGTTTTAACGAATTTCTTTATAGCGTAACTTTACGGTACTGACGATCCATTTCATCCAAGATCGGTGAATCTATTATTTTTATTTATTTTCCTACGTTCTGTGGATTCTATGGAAGACACATCACAAAATATCATGATCAATATCAAAAAAGAGACATCTGCCAAGTGCCACTGCCACGTAAATATGTCATTGCCATTGTCAATGTTATGACATTTGGATTGTAGAATTTCCATCGTACTGCAGAGCAAAACATAAGCTCTTAATTTATTTAATGTTTTAAAACATTTACTGTATATTGTGATCCCAATGGGATCTTCTCAGAGTCTAGGAGTGCCGGGAGGCGGATCCGAGGGATACCATGTTCTGCGAGTGAGTAGTGTTCCGAAGCATCCGGTTTTAAATTTTAACACAATGTTTTGTGCTATTAAACGGTCCACGTCAATATTATTGCAGGTTCAAGACGGATCCCCTGGTCAAAAAGCTAATCTAGAACCATTTTTCGACTTTATTGTGGCCATAGATAACACAAGATTAGACCAAGACAATGATACCTTGAAGGAAATACTTAAGAAAAATACTGACAACACCATTAAGATGCTTGTGTACAGCAGTAAAACTCAGTCAGTCAGAGAAGTGATGATAACACCTAATGCAAGTTGGGGTGGTGAAGGTCTAATAGGTGTTAGTATACGGTTTTGTTCTTTTGAAGGAGCCACAGAAAATGTATGGCACATTTTGGTGAGTACTTCTTAGTAATATTTTACATAACTGAATTGTTCTTATAAGATTTTTTGAAAATTGTGTATTTATAATGCTTTTCAGGAAGTACACCCATCTTCACCTGCTGAATTAGCAGGCTTAAGACCTTTCACAGATTATATAATTGGTGCAGATTCCGTGATGCATGAAAGTGAAGATCTATATACATTAATAGAGGCACATGAAGGAAGACCATTAAAATTATATGTTTATAATGTATCTGAGGATCTTTGCAGAGAGGTTGTGATCACTCCAAATCATAACTGGGGTGGTGAAGGCAGTCTTGGATGTGGTATAGGCTATGGATACCTTCATAGGATTCCAATTCGGAATGGGCAAAATCTTACACAACCTAATGAAATTAGCCAACCAAGTCTGATGGTATGTATAATTGTCAACAGTATTATTTGTTTTGCAAATAAAGAAAAAACAAAAGAAGCTTATTCAATTCAACTGATGAGAAATATAATCTGTATTACTGTATACATCCGTAGACCATCTGTTTGTCCTTAAAATATAACTCAACAATAAATTTTCATGATAATTTGTTGTAAGAATAAATGATTGCACAAACAATAGTCTTTTATGTTGGAATTTATTTGTTATGATTACCATAAGTTACTACTTTTAAATGTTTTTCTCTTGCATGTTGTCTGAATGCACTTGGATAGTGAAAACACAGCTTTCATCGATAACTATGGTTGGAAACAGGGGTTCATTCTTATTCATCCAGTGAGCTCCAGATGCTTGGTGTTAGATCCATTACGGTTGGGCAAAAATTCATAAAATACATTTTTAGTCATTAACACAGAATGTCTAAGAGTAAAAAAATATAATATATAATACAATACAAAGTGAACATAATTCAGTGTTTAAAACATGATGGATCTATAAATATACTTATCTGAATTATTTGCAGTACAACCTTTTCCAATATCAAACATTTAAATAATTCTGTATAGAGAATATATTGAATGACACCAAACATGTAAATAAATTTGATTCCATATTTAATTGGCAATTAATTTTATATTCAGGTTCATCCGCATGGCAATGCATCATCTCCAAAACAAGAAATAATTGCAACAGCTACTCCAACTCCTGTTGAACAACAAGTGATGGCTGCACCTCAGTTCCTGTCAGGAGTGCCAATGGTAAACCCTGGAACAGTTCCACCCACTCCTGCTAGCACTGCGCCGACAGTTCCATTGCAAGAGCCTGTGGTTATTGAACCCGCACTATCTCAAGGAACATCTATTGTATCTAGTATGGCTACATATTCTACCAGTAAGTATACTTCTCTATATTAATAACAATTTTAATGGTACATACACCCTGTAAAATCTATACCACTATTATAAAGAGGAAAGATTTGATTGTTTATTAGCATTGAATAGGCTCCAAAACTACTGAAACGATTTGAAAAATGTTGGGACGCTACACTATTCCTGGGTAGACATAGGGCTATATTATATTTTCAAAAATTAGGGATCCTTAATAAAACTCCAATAATGTAACCCAAGGTATAAAAAAATACCTAAAATATTCTTTACATTGTGTGTGCTGCGAAAACTTTTGATGATAGAAAAAAAAAATATACTACAACATTGCAGAACACGTTATTTTTACGAAAAGTGTCGCAACAGCTTATATCATAAGACTAGTATTCTTTCATTTTAAAATATTTAATGGAAATGCCGCTACTTTGTGCTCAGTCCTGTGTGTAAGTGGACAAAGTCGAGGGGTATCAGCTAGTATTGAATAAAATGACTAAAAGAAATATTCTTCCTTACTTCTGATGTTTAATATACAAATTTTGTATGTGCCTAAATTGTCTCACATCATTTGAATGACACATGACCCATAAGCAAGTTGATAACCTGCTCAACTGTAATAATTTTGCATATTAAGAAATAGAATTGAGATGTTGTTATTCCAAATGTAATAAAATGTTTATTAATATGACAACCAATATAGTCCAGTGGTGACCCTAACATTTCGCATATGATTGGTTTATTCGGACGTATGTTTATCGCGTTTATTTCCAAGGCTGCCTGACATTTGGAAAATTTCAGAATTATCTTTGTTAATGATATAGTCCACTTTTTGCATACTCTTGGTTTATTCTCGTTAAGTGTTAGCTACGCCAGTCTCTGGTCCCAACTTTTTTTTTCTTTTTTATTTATTGAATTAAAAGGGAACAAAATCAATTCCTTGTGAGAACTTTATGAGAGAGATTTTTATGGATGAGTGTTGTTGTTGATCATATTCAAATCTGAAAAAAATTTCTTCGTCTCATTAATTCTCAGCATTTTCCGAATTGGTGTTAAATGGTAAAAGTAATTAATAATTTTTGACATTCATAACAGTCATTTCCTTGACTAACGAATATCGTGTATTCAATTTGATTTGTTCTTTAGAGATCTAACTCTTGTTGTTGTTGGTAAAAAAAGTTGGTCATTGAATTCTTTTAGTAGCGAAAATAGTTATCAAAAACAATGTTTTATGGACAATTATTGCAGCCATATTAAATATTCTTCCCACTGAAAAAAAAACTTAAAGTTCGCCGACGATATGCAAATTTATTATGATAAGAATTCAGTTTTACACATCAGTTGCCACAGGTAGATTAAAATTAATTTAAAAATATTATTAAAAACATTAATATCTTTACAATAAACTTGTCTCGGGCTATACGATACGTCATTCGTACGGTTAGCTCAGTTGCAAGAGCAGAGAGAAATTTTATTTGTGTATTTCAGAGTTCTTATACTACTACTGCAGAGAATGTAATCAGATATGTTTTCCGTTAAGGCAGCGTTCCTTAAACCTTTCATGTATTGTACCTATGTGTGAAATTTGTTGCAACACGTTAACCAGTGGGAGGCTCCTTTGCACAGGATGCCGGGTAGATTATGGCTACCACAACGGTGCCTATTTCGCCGTGAAGCAATAATATGTAAACATTTTTGTATTTCGGTCTGAAGGGCGCCGTAGCTAGTGAAATTACTGGGCAAATGAGACTTAACATCTTATCTCCAGATGACCGGTGCAATTGTAGTGCCGCTCAGAATTTTTATGGTTTTCTAGAAATCTGAGCGGCACTGCATTGCACGTCCTGTGCGTCTCGTCCCTTATTTTTATAAAAAAAAAATACAACGGCCTTTTATTCAAATGAGATATAATTTGCCCAATTGTCCATATTTTGCAAGTAAGGAAAATTTCATTTCACCATAACATTTTAAATAATAATAATAAAAATATTAAAGCCTTTTATTCAACAATAATGAATACAATTTCTTATATCTAACTTATATAAAATCCAGGTAGTCTTCTGCTGATTGCCAAATGACATAGGACTCCTCCAACCTTTTCCACTCAGTTCTATGTTAGGCAACCGGGCTCCAGGTCACTCCTGCGAATTAGCCCCGGTCGTCCTCCCATCTTTGGCGGGGTCTTCCCCTGTTTCTTTTGCCATTCCTAGGATACCATTCTGTGGCCTTTTTGTTCCACTTCTCCTTCCCTCAAGTCATACTACTAGTTATATAACATGTTTACTAACTTTTATTTTATTTTTTTTTTTTATTTATTCATAAAGGCTTACCAACTAAATTATACAAATGATTTAAGTTTTCTTTAGTGTTAATTCCGCCAATATTTGTTTTTTAAAACAATTCGACACGTGTTTCGCCTCTACACGAGGCATCCTCAGGACGTGTTGTCTCGCCAAAATCTGGCACGAAACTTATTGAGTCTTGAGTCCTGAGGATGCCTCGTGTAGAGGCGAAATACGTGTCGAATTGTTTTAAAAAACAAATATTGGCGGAATTAACACTAAATAAAACTTAAATCATTTGTATAATTATGGATTTCCGCATGGTGGCGCCTAATTCAATAAATTTTACCAACTAAATACAATTTATTAACTTATGCACTAAGAATTAAACAAATATAATAAAATAGTTTAAATGTACTTAAATTATAGGTAGGCACAACATTACTATAAGAAATACATGTGATATTTTAAAATCTAAAATCTATAAATTTTGGAGAGCAATATAAATTTGTTTTTTAAAATTAAGAAAGTTTGAAAAGAAGATATCAATGTTTTCATCTATATTAAAAATACAATTATATAATTGTAACATTAGCTGTAGAGTTTAAGCCATAATCACTGTGGTGGAATTTAATGTGCATTGGGGAAAAAGTACTAAGCCGTCAATTGAAGGCAAACCGATTTGTGATAAAAGCGAAGGACAGTATTACTTTTATTTTATCGTTCTTTAGATACGTTTCGGCATTCTATTGATTACTGCCTACTAGCGGTACAAAATTCTTTTAAATTTATGTTGCTTATTCCGTAGCTATCTTTTCTTTTTTTCTACTTGATAAGTAAATAATTATGAACGACAATTATGATAACAAACTAATATTACAATCAGACATCGATAAACTAATTACTTCTTGATGGTTTGTTGGTGGCTACACAAATTACTAAAAAATATAATTGTTTCTAGTAAAAAGTTATAAGTAAATAAATGTAATCTCAATAACAGTATTGTAATTAAATGTTACCTAAAAAAATTATTATGTGATTTATTTGCGCTCATAATTAGAGATGGGCCGAATATTCGTTTTATATTCGGTATTCGGCAGCTTTACCGAATATTCATATTCGGCCGAATATTCGGCTGAATCACCTAATATTCGGCAAAGTGATACTCAAAGTTTTTACTGTTATTGACCCGTGTATTATCATGATTTGAGTGTACAGTGTAATGAGGTAAGTATTTTAGAGTATAGCTTTCTGTTTTTGTCGCCACTGAAGCTTTATTTTCAATTAAAGTAGGTTGGTAAAAAGATAATAACTTAATGCAAAATATAGGTATCTACTATCTAGCTGTTTTGGGATTAGGCTGCTGTGTAAACTCTTTAGAATAATATATTATAATCAGGTCTTAATTGAAGGAAAATAAATGTACCGAATATTCGGTTCGGTAAAAGTTTTACCGAATATTCGGCCGAATGTTCGTATTCGGTGAAACCCATGTTCGGCCCATCACTACTCATAATGTATGCATATGCAATTATATTTAGAAGCAAATGGTTTGAGTTTTCTTGAGTGTTAATTCCGCTAATATTCGTCTTCAAACAATTCGACACGTGACTGTCTCCTGCGGTGGAATTAACACTTTGGATAATTATGGATTTCCGCAAAATAACGCCTCCTTCAATTAATATTTAGAATCTACAACTTATTTTTTTTTCTTGTTCTATATAATCAGAAAGTATCCGTTTTTATAAAAAAAATAATATACAAATTTTAGACAATGCAGCCTGTCTAGGCGGCCAGTGAGGGTATTGCCGACATTAAAATCGCGATACAAAAGTAACTGTTGATCGTAGATGGGTGAAAATTTGAAGTTGTGTGTATTTTTTAATGCTGACTCATAATCAAATTTAAAAATAAAAATGTCAAAAAAATTAAAAAATTAAATTTCGTGTGATGAAAAATAGATGTTGTCCGATTCTCAGACCTACCCAATATGCACTCAAAATTTCATGAGAATCGGTCAGGCCGTTTCGGAGGAGTTCAAAGTTTAACACCATGACACGAGAATTTTATATATTAGATATTCAAATTCAAATATTTTTATTCAAAATAGTATGTGAAATCACTTATTGAAAGTCAAAAAAAAACTAGCACCCATTCCAAAATGAATGCCTCAGGCCTGAGAAGAATGGGCGCAACAAACTCAGCGGGCTTTTTTTTTCATCAAAAATATGTTTTACAATTAAAGTAATATTTACAAAGTAACAAAATAACACTGTACAATTAAACTTATTATTTAATAGCCTGAGGGCGCTCGCTCCATTACCAATCTTTGGTATAATTAAGAAAGTCATTTATGTTATAGTAACCTTTACCACACAAATGTTTTTTAACAATTCTTTTGAATAACGTAATACTTTTGTTTTGAACATTCTCTGGGATCCTGTTGTAAAAGCATATACATCGCCCCACAAAATACTTGTTAACTCGACTTAGCCGAGTAGCAGGCATTATAAGCTTATGTCTGTTCCTGGTGTTAACATTATGGTTATGACAGTTTCTGGCAAATTCACTTATGTGCCTATGAACATACATTACATTATCAAGAATATATTGAGAAGCAACAGTCAATATGTTAATTTCTTTGAATTTAGCTCTCAATGATTCCTTAGGATCTAGGTTATAAATAGCGCGAATAGCCCTCTTCTGCAGCACAAATATTGTATTAATATCGGCATCGCTGCCCCACAGCAATATACCGTAGGACATAATACTATGGAAGTAACTAAAGTATACAAGTCGCGCCGTATCTATGTCAGTTAATTGTCTAATCTTTTTAGCCGCGTATGCTGCAGAACTAAGTCTGTTCGCCAATTCTTCAATATGGGGGCCCCATTGTAATTTGGACTCCAGAGTAATGCCAAGAAATTTAGCAGATTCCACCGATTTTATCACCTCTCCGTTTAACAAAACACTTGCATTAACATTTTTGACATTTGGTACGGTAAATTTTATATATTTCGTTTTCTTGCTATTTAACAACAGGTTATTAGCGCTAAACCAGTACACGATGTCAGATAGAATATCGTTCACTTCGTCATACATAGCTTGGTTTCTTTTCACTTTGAAATTAGTGAAGTTTCGTCCGCAAACAATACTACCTTATGTTTTTTCTCTATAAGATTATATGCTATGATATATCGTGAGTACCTACTCGTCATAATAATTACAATGTTAAAGTTCCGTGATGATAAAAGTTTATTAAAACATATAATATTTCAAATATGTTCACATTAACATTCATATCTTAATATTTTCTTAATTTTACTTTAGTGGCTCGGCTTTTTAACCGACTTCAAAAAAGGAGGAGGTTCTCAATTAGTCGGTATTTTTTTTATGTTTGTTACCTCAAATCGTATTCTAGTTACGATTATTGTAATTTTTGGAGTCGGTGTCATCCAAGATAGGTTTGTTACTACATACATAGTTATAGGTGAGATGTGCTTGAGTTGTGAGGAGGCGAGAGGCGAGAGCGGGTTGCAGCGGAGGGACACCGATTCCAAAAATTACAATAATCGTAACTACAATAAGATCAAATTTAAATACGCAATTATTATTATACTTTTTAGTGCACATTATATCTATTGTTTTGGAATTGTGTTTTTGAAGGCGGTTGTTTTTTTATGTTAAAATTTTTATATCAAACATTCACGTGTGACATAAGTTATTAACAAACTGAATGAAGTAATAAACGTAGATACATAGACAAGAAACAAAATCATTAAAATAATGTAGTTTAACGTAGAAACCGTATTTCACGTTCTTGTGAGATAGTGAAATATCGTGAAGCGTTCTTGTTAGCTATGAATGACAGGTAGCCTAATCCCCACTGGGTTAATAATAATATACAATCAAGGTAAATGAAAACTTAAAAAAGCAGCACACAAACTGTAATTATATCATCCACGTAAACAAAAATTTTCATAAAAAATGTTCATATAATGAAAAGTACCGGGACAAACTATGTCAAATATTTATGGGACCATATGGCAAACATTTCGCATCTAATTAATATCATAAATCTCAGCGTAATCGCTGTACATACATAAAAAAATACCGATCTAATTGAGAACCTTCTCTTTTTTGAAGTCGGTTAAAGACTATGGGTACCTCAACGGCGCCTATTTCTGCCGTGAAGCAGTAATGTGTAAGCATTACTGTGTTCCGGTCTGAAGGGCGCCGTAGCTAGTGAAATTACTGGGCAAATGAGACCTAACATCTTAGTCTCAAGGTGACGAGCGCAATTGTGGTGCCGCTCAGAATTTTTGAGTTTTTCAAGAATCCTGAGCGGCACTGCATTGTAATGGGCAGGGCGTACCAATTACCATCAGCTGAACGTCCTGCTCGTCTCGTCCCTTATTATCATAAAAAAAATACTATATCAAACGCCATTCCATATTTTAGATCCACCAAACCGTATTAAATCATCAGAATTTTAGGAATTACAAGATTGGCATCCAGTGAGTTTTTGAATGAGTATAGTATATATATAGTGAGTACCTAACACTGATCAAGTGTATATAAATTATCTTAATTTAAAATATGCTATAAGTTCACTTGTACTGACTTTCTTCTAAAATTCGCACTAAAATGCACAATTTATATATTCAACCTATAAACTTCTGAATCAGAAACTGCAATATTATTCGACTGCTGCGTTTAAACTTAAGATTCTTATTTTTTTTTATAAAGTATGGTCGAATAACGACCTCTTCTTCTTCGTCGTCTCTTGACAGAGCGGTCGTGGTCATCACGATGTGAAATCTTTTGGGGCAGATGTAATTCGCCCCACGGGCATTCGCCACTTTTCCCTGCTGGAAGACATTCTGGTGCACTCGTTCAATGGACCGCCCACAGCAGGCTTAATTTAGTCGGTCCATCGCATGGGCGCCCTATGGTGTCCTCCACTTTGCCCTGCACGACAAGGCGCTCAATGGACTCACTCTAGCGCCAGGAGACGACCTCCAGGCGACCGTATGTAAATTGTGATGCTCTTTTTTCGCAACTGAAGCCTTTTACCAAAAAGCATTTGCCTAATTGATGCCAATTAGCTAAAATGACAGAATAACAATATTTAGTATAATCTTATATATAAAATTCTCGTGTCACAATGTTCGTTCCCGGTCTGAGGTCTGAGAATCGGCCAACATCTATTTTTCATTCCCCTAAAGGTTAAGGGTGTACACACCCACACGATTTTTGTATTTTTTATTTTTTTTTGTTATTTTTTTTAAATTTGTTTGATAATGAGTCAGCATTAAAAAATACATACAACTTCAAATTTTCACCCATCTACGATCAACAGTTACTTTTGTATCGCGATTTTAATATCGGCAATACAACGTTTGCTGGGTCAGCTAGTATAATCTATATATAAGAGATTTACACGTATATAGTCACTCATCACGATATCTCTGGAACCATAATACCTAGAGACTTGAAATTTGGTAGGAATATTCTTTTTGCCGAGAAGAGGTCAGCTAAGTACAGATATTTACAAAATTCTACCTGAAAGAGTTTATTTTATAATGAACAGAACAACTTCTGTCGGGTCAGCTAGTATATAATAATTTAAATTTCCAGATTTTGCCGATGCAACTCTAACGAACCTGGGCAGTATACCTTCAGTATCCACGATGCAGCCACCAGCTCCACTGCCAAACTTGCCTGGCATTCCCATGAACCAGCCACAGCCTTATATACCAATAATGCCCAGTTATACCCAGCCCCACGTCCCAACTGCGCCGTCATACCCACAGTCTCAAGAAAATTTAGTGCCAACATTCGATATGAGTAGCTTCAATCAAACACAAATCAACCCCCCGCCATTCTCAAGTGGCCTGCCAGTTGTAACTCCTGTCTCCCTGCCAGGCATGCCACCTATCAACGTTAGTGCCACTCTACCTGTCTCCACTATGCAAGAGATTCATCAACAGCAGATGCAACAGAAACAGGATCTTCTGTCTTAGATAATAATCACTTAAAATAACTTAGATCATTTATATGTTTAGATAGACTGTGACAGCTGTGAATATTTAAAAAAAAATGAGATTGAGAGTTAACCTCTATTTTGGGGAATGCACGCACACTAACACAAAGTGACATACGAATCGCGAGTGTAAGACGTAACTTGTCACGCACACTAAAGTAATAAACCTGGCCTGTTTTCATCGGTTGTCTAGCAGCAAGAAGCTCTGTCTATACCACGGACTAGTAAAAAAATAAGGACTCCGTGTCACCTACATAACAGTGAAGCATCAAAACAAGCCAGTTAACGTGTAAATACATAGCTCCACGCACACACTTACACTAATATAAGCCGATCAGCCGCCATTATGACATCTGCCATCGTCAAGTGCCAACACAAAGTGACATACAAGTCGCGAGTGTAAGAGTAGCTTGAGTAGCCTGTCACGCACACTAAAGTAATAAACCTGGCCTGTTTTCATCGGTTGTCTACCAGCAAGCGAGGCTCTATCTACACATATAAATCTAATAATCTACATAATAAACTGTAAGCGAAGCACAGAATTTCAAATTATCTATTCTATCATGTTGAATATAATAAAATATATTGCAATACAGAAATTGTATAATAATGATGTATGATAGGTCTTAGCATTTATATTATTAAAGAAATTCTATTTTGTTTGTTAATAATAAATTAAAGTGACTTATAATTAGTTTATTCATTATTTTTACTCATATTGTCTTACCTTTTTCAGTTTCATTGAAAAAAAAACTTAGTATTTAATAGACAATTTGTTATTTTTAAAGTGATATCGCTCATTTCTGGGATTATATATATATATGGAGCAACAACTAACAATTACCAGTGGGAGGCTCCTTTGCACAACAGCCTATATATGCCGTGAAGCAGTTATGTTTGCAGTATGCTAGTGAAATTACTGGGCAAATGAGATTTAACATTCTTATGTCTCAAGACGAGCGCAATTGTAGTGCCGCTCAGAATTTTTGGGTTTTTCAAGAATCCTGAGCGGCACTGCATTGGGCAGGGCGTATCAATTACCATCCACTGAATGACCTGCTCGTCTCGTCCCTTATTTCCATAAAAAAACCTGAGAGTTGAACAAGACATGCCAAGATTTATGATCCATGCGTCACTCGAATGGTTGACTCAGTTGGTAAGAGCGTTCGGACGGAACCAGAGAGGTCGCGGGTTTGAGTCCCGCATCGTTCATAATTTTTGGTTAGAAAATTTAATTATTTAATAGATCAAAATACAATACTCGACTCGTATTAATGGTCCAATTAAGAGGATAAGTGCGTAGATCGATAGCCTCTAGGCTCTAGGGACACAGACTCCAATTTCGTATCTAAGGATAACAGATTAAGTTTTTTTTTTAATTTTTTTTTTATGGAATAGGAGAACAAACGAGCGTACGGGTCACTTGTTGTTAAGTGATCACCGCCGCCCACAATCTCTTGCAACACCAGAGGAATCACAGGAGCGTTGCCGGCCTTTAAGGAAGGTGTACGCGCTTTTTTTGAAGGTAGGTTTGGATGTCGTATATTCGATGCCTTTCCTGTTTTATTAGTGCATCATTTATATAGGTATCATTATTTGTATGTCCGTCCGTATGTCACAGTCACATTTTTTTCGAAACTATGAGAACTATACTGTTGAAAGTTGTTAAATGATTCTATGAACCGCATTAAAATTTTCACACAAAAAAAAATTTTTGGTGGTTAGCCATACTTAGAACTGAAACTCAAAATTTTTGTTCATGAGACCCGTACGTGTACGGGTATCTATGGATAGGTGTTCAAAATGATATTGAGGTTTCTAATATCATTTTTTCTAAACTGAATATTACTATTATGTTACTTGCTGCTACGGAACCCTTCATAGGAGAGTATGACTCGAACTGGTCGCTTTTTTTCTTTATAATGTCATGAAAACATGTGTCATGCAAAAAGACTTCTCCGATCTTATAAAGTAGGATGTGGCTAGTCGGGCCATGAAATACACTCTTTTGCAAAAAAAAAAAAAAACGGGCACCTAGGTAAATAACCTGTTTCACTGGCATTTTCAGATTAATTCATAATTCTAGGTAGCTTGTATCATTATAATACTTCAAATAAATAACCAAAAAGTAGTTTAACACCAATTTCGTCATTACATTTCGATGGAATTAATGAAAAATAATTCCAGAGTCTAAACAGCTAGTTGAGTATCTGTTCATTAAAAAAAAAGCAGTCTAAAAAAAAGTTTTTATTAACATAGTAAAAGTAACTACTTTTGATAACTAATTCTAGTAGGCTTCATAAGAGACATAACAGATTTAAGAGAAAATGTATATATTTTAAAATAAAGTCCCATCCACTGTTCAGGCATTATCTATAAATAAATTAAAAGGTTTAAAAAAAATGTCTCTTTCGTAAATCCTACTACTCTACAGCTGAATATCTAAGTGATCGAACAGGCTGGGACCAGATTATTATTTTATTGCAATAACAATGACAGTACATTATTGTATATTTCATTAAAAAGGGCGCAAAAAGGAATGCTGTCAGAGTTTCTTGCGCTTTCTCTCAGAGCGCCATTTGTTCCCGAAGCGGTGGTAGTGTTTGAAGTGACATCAAAAAGAGTTCTAAAGGAATTTTGAGAAAATAAAAGCCTCTTTTTTTAAAGTTAAGCACACGGCTTATGCCGATTGTTTGTAACTTTAATGAAATCCGAGTATTTTTCATCAGTATTTGAACCAGATAGGCACATGAACGATTCTTTATCAAGTCAGCCTTAATTATCCTCCATTTTCAGTGCACATATCTAAAGAGGATATTTTAAAGAAACTCAATGCATTGGATCCCAACAAAGGAGCTGGGCCAGATGGCATTCCTCCCTACTTTATTAAGCATTGCTCAGAGGCTCTGATAGACCCTCTTTACTTGATTTTTAACAAATCTTTACAAACTGGTGTTTTTCCTCATGTTTGGAAAGAAGCACACATCATACCAATACACAAATCGGGTGACCCTAGCGACTGTACTAATTAATTTAAGCATCTTATCCAGTTTTGCCAAAATATTAGAGTCCTTAGTTTACGACCACCTATACCACCACTTTATCCCGCATATCACTCAGAAGCAACACGTTTTCTTAAAAGGAAGGTCAACTGCCAGTAACTTGATGGAGTATACAGACTTTATTTGTAGAGCTTTCAACGATCATGGTCAAGTTGACTCTATCTATACTGACTTTCAAAAGGCTTTTGATAGAGTAAATCATAGAATATTGACCTGTAAATTGGAGACTATGGGTGTGCATGGTTGCCTCTTACGTTGGATAAAATCTTATATATCCAATCGTAGTCAATTAGTAGCTCTCTAAAGGGATTCTACTCACGACGAGTCTCTATCATACCCGGCGTCCCTCAGGGATCCCATCTCGGCCCATTGATGTTTATTATATATATTAATGATCTGATCCCTAGGCTAAGAAATGTTTCCCTACTTTATGCGGATGACCTTAAAATTTTTAGTCGAATTAAAACTGTTAGTGAATGTATTGACCTACAATTGGATCTTGATACTCTACTTGATTGGTTTAGTGCTAATAGTATGAGTTTGAATATAAAAAAATGCTCCATTATATCTTTCACTCTTATTAAAAACCCAATTTTGTTTGACTATAAAATTGATAATATGCCACTTGAGCGGAAGTTTGTTTTACGGGATCTAGGTGTTGCTTTTGACTCGAAACTAACTTTTAAATATCAATATGAAGCAATAGCCAAGAAATGTTATAAGCTATCTGGCTTCATATGTAGAGCTACAAAAGAATTCAAGTCACCAAATAGTTTACTGTTACTCTATAAGTCGCTAATCCTGAGCCAAATCGAGTACGCCTCCATTGTCTGGTCACCTCAATATAATACATATACTGATATGCTTGAGTCTATTCAAAGACGTCTTCTTCGCGTATTGACGATTAGGTTTGGTCTAAAAAGGGAGCTAACTACATATGAGGAACGGCTATCTCACTTCAAGTTACTGAGCCTCGAGAGTCGTCGCAAATTGCATGGCCTAACGACTTTATACAAAATACTCGATGGCACAATTTCTACTACCCTCTTGTCGGATATTCATCTAAGGGTTCCCAATCGGTCTTCAAGACATGATCAGCCTTTTATAATTCCGTTCTGCAATAATAACGTGTCCTTCCATAACCCTATCTATAGAATTTGTCGTCAATACAATGCACTACTACTTGAAATCAGTGAAGTACCTGACATCCACAGTTCATCTGTTTGTAAATGGAAATCTAGTTTATATAGATTCCTTAATTAGTTTATTTTTTTTAATCTTAATATTATTACCATAATTATTCACTTCTATTTGTCCAAATATAAATTTTCTCTGTCTCTTTCTTTTGTAATACTACATTACCTAAAGCTAGTTTTAAAATCGCTATTATTGTTGTATTTTCATAGTTATTAATTTATGCTAAACATGCTGAGTACACACCCTCGTGGAGTTGCAGCCTATCTTGTATGTAGCTGATAGTTTTTTTTGTTTATTATGTATTTGTTGTTAATCTGTTGTGTTAATATGTTAAAATTTCAGTTATTTCAGTGTCCCGATTTATGAGATACATTCCCGTGGGTTATCCGTCGGGTAACGTTGATAACTTTGCCTAATTCTAACAAACTGGTTTAAGCTGCATATAATACATATTATATACACATGGCAATATATATTTATATATATTAACTAACATTATTAGATAGTCAATTACGAAATTTAAAATAAAAAACTACCTACTTTTACAGTTACCAATTAGGTACAAATTACGATATAGATAGTTAAAACGTGGGTAAAACTGTAAAAATACTGAGCGTAAAAATCTTTGAATATAGTTACATTATTTATCAATTGAATAATATGCGGATTTTCTGCGAGTGCCCTGAGTGTCAATTCAAAAGTGCGATAAATCGATTTTAGTTGTTATTCTACGCTTGAGAACGGTTAGAATCATTATTCGCTCAATTGCACACCAAATAGACGAGAAATTCAGCTGCTCAAATAAATTTTAAAGAACAAGTATAAGGTACAGTATTCAACTCTTGTTAGTACCTATTTTGCCATGATAACCTTATGGATCACCATTCTGAGCTTTTACCAACAAACATACCTAGGTGTATGTTTGAATAGAAGTCTTTTGAATAGCACAATTTCAAATCTGAAAACAATATGCTAATACAATATGTATATATGGGCGCAAATCGCCACCTACCGTCAATTGTTTGCAACTATTGATATTTATGTTTTAGTTTATCGTTAAAATTAATATATTATTATAGATATATCTGAAATATATAAGATTTAAATACAAATAGCTATTTGTAAACATAAAACTGTTATTTATTAAGGTCTAACTAATTTAATAGACACTGTTTTGACTGTTTGAAGATATTTCATGTTTCATTTATTGTTAAAATACTTAATTGAATGTGAAAATGTTCAAATTAATTTGTATTAGAATTAATATCGTTATTCTGTATCAAACTTTATTATTTTATGCATTAAGTCTTTCTTAATTGTATTTCGAAACTTGCTTGCAGCGCCATCTTCTTACTTCGTAATGTTTGTTCAAATTAAATGAACAAACTATTATATAAATCATTTGAAGTTATATAAATTCACTAATACATTTATTGAGCTGTATTTCGGAATTATTTTACAATACCTAATTGTATTTGTGTTTTAAAAGAAGTTGTATCTACTCTGTTTCATCTATTGTACGGAAGCTATAAAAGCGGTTGTTTTATGTAAAGACGGTCCCATTCATCTATTAGGCTCCCCTATCCCCTTCAGGTTAACAGCCAAGTACTTGGGTGTGACCCTCGACTCCCAACTCACCTTCAGGCCTCACGTCCAGAAGGTGACCGGAACCGCCCGCTTCTATATGTACCGCCTAAACAGTATGTTAGGTAGGCACAGTAAAATGTCTTTTAGGAACAAGCGAACACTCTTCAAGGTTTGCATTCGACCGGTTATGACTTACGCCGCTCCAGTTTTCGCTCATGCGAAACCCAATATTATAGACAAACTCCAAACAGTCCAATCCATTTTCTGCCGTAAGGCTGTCAATGCCCACTGGTGCGTTAGGAACGCAGACCTTCACCGGGACTTAGAGCTCCCCACCATCCAACAACACCCAAATCCCCTGGTTAAGGAGGCAGCGGATTATACCGCCTCCCCTCCTTCACGTTATCAAGTCAGGAGGCCCAGACACGCCCTCTCCGATCCCCCTAACAAACTCTCGTCTGACCTGGAACGCCTCTTGGCATCCGGGGATAATCAGACGCATTTAGATTCACCTCTAGTCTGTGATCATCCTTATGATGTCACTAGTCCCAATTAGATAGCACCTTCTGTGCTATATCCCAGCGGAAACTCCATAGGGAGTGCCGCTTGCGCCTCTCTCTCCCCAAGAGAAGGTCGCCTTCGATGTAGGCTTAGAGGGCATCTGCCCAAAGCCAACTGCAGGTGGTGTTTAGTGGGTAGGCACCTAGGTTTTCACGTGAGTAGACTAGAAATTCTTAGTGTTGTATTTCTTCATGATGGACAATTCAACTGTAAAGTAGATCCTCTAGATGAAGTCACAACCTGGAGTTGAACAAGACATATCAAGATTTATGAACATGAAATCACTCGAACGGTTGGCTCAGTGGAAGAGCGCTCGCAGTGAATGTGAGAGGTCGCGGGTTCGAGTCTCGCATCGTTCATAAGCTTTGTTTTCAAATTTAATTTGTGCAATATGAATTTCCCAATATAAAACAAAAGATACAATAAGTGTAAGGTTGAATTGTGATCGATCACATGAGAGAAACAAAAAGAAAAGTTGGTAAAAAAGATGTAGGTACTATGTGGGACATGAGAAAAAAATAATGGGCGGTAAAGAATAAGACGGGAGGATGATTTAAAAAAAAAAAACGACAATTACGAATCGGTAGGTATTAATAGTACAAGAGAAATAGGTTTTCTTCCATTCTTGGTCATAAATCGAAAACTATAACATCATAAAAATAAAAAAAAGTTGGATCGTCGTTCCTTGCATGAAGATCATGGTTTTTATGATTTAATTACAATTGTATAGTTTTCAGACATTTTCCTATGGGTAATTAATAGGACCTAATTCGTTATTACTTGCCAAATTTCATTCTTTTATGTCAACAGAAAATATCCTACAAATTTTGATTCCCTTCAGAATGTCGAAATATATGTTTGTTGTGGCAAAAACGGCCGTATCTTTTTGTTATATTAGAAGTTTGATTTTTGTATATACTTTTAATTTCAACTATACATATAGATATAGGGCAAAGAGGATGTAAATACTACGTAATAAGAGGCGGGACTGCCCAAGTAAAAATTTAGTTAAGTATAAAACGTGCAGTCATTTGACATAAGTTTGAAATAGTAGTAATTACAGTATGGCGATTGGCGACGAAGTATAATCCGGGTAAGTTTGAAAGCGAACAGTTGCTTATAACGTAGTGGATTTCAGCTTTATCCGTTTTTACAAGATTATAGCCGTCATCTGTCAATCTTTCAATGACTGCACGTTACATACAAGCCAATCGCTTTTTTCTAAGAGTTACGGTAGGCTGTTAAAGGGCCGTGGCTGACAGATGGACGGATTGACGGGCACCATACTGATCCTTTAAGGATTCCGTTTTTCCTATTGTGGTACGGAACCCTAAAAATTGCGGGAACAACACAGCAAAAAAAGCCACAAATAGAAAATTAAGGCAAAAACTAGGGTCGAGGGAAATCTCGTAAAAAATACCTACTCATGATACCAATGTATTTATTTAAGAATAACGATGTAGGTATTTTAAAATAATAACGGCTATTTGTAGGTTAGAAATTCACTTATTTTGGTAAGTATTATGTATTAGTTATGAATAAAATGTTTGGGATTTAATAAGTCTTAAATTAAACGAGAAAAAGATATAATAATAAATCATTTATTTCAGACATGAAGTCGATAGATAATAATCCATAAAATATATATATTTATTCATGCTTTATTAGAAATTATTATAATTTAAAAAGTAAAGAATACTGCAGTAGCAATAGCACAACCATTTAAACCTTAAACATTTTTAAATATTAATTGTAAAAAGAATGGAGATTATAACAAGGTCCTAAAATAATCATAATTAAAAATAAAAGCGTAGGATATCATGATTACCTAAAAGTCCGTCAACTTAACTCGCGACCTGGCTCGAATGACAGTTCTAGGAAGTACGGTCAGCAAGACAAAATCAACAAAAGCCGTTTAAATCAACTAGGCTAGTAAAAATAGAATTTAACCTCGCACTTAATTATCGTTCAATTTTTATTGAAAGGTGAGCATAAAATCACAAATGACTGCTTGATGCTCGGAGGAGCTCTTGAAAAAAGTTTTTGGCCAATACCGGGCGTTAAGTCAAAAATATCAAGGACGCATACAAAATAATGTTACAAATTCAAGAAACAAATTTAGAATATTATCCCGATTGTTGTGTCCTTAAAATTAATAGTACTTTTAGTTACCGGAACTAGTAACGAACTTTTTTATATCTCATTTTAGTGTATTCCATACAAGTAAAAATATTGAATAATTACTAATATTAATTATGTTTTGTTCAGATACAGAACAGTATAATAATGAATAATAATCTATGGGTGCTCAGTGTACTAAGATGCTAACGTTACTAACAGGACGACGGCGGGGTGGGGAATGCGGAGAGGGAGAATGGTCGCTTCTCGACTCAGGAGATCTACTCGCGAAATCGACAACCGATACAATAATACTGATAGACTAATATTTTTATTTTTTTACGATGTTAGTGTGAATGAAATATGTTCAAACCTAAATATTATCTGTGCTATGTCGCTGTTAAGTATCAAAAGTCAAAACATAGTCTAGGCGCTAAGGACCATGCCAGACTCTGCACTACCAATTTGGTATCATTTACACATAATGTAAATGTTAAAAAAATATGTTATTAACATAATATGACCATTTAAAATTGAATAAATAATACAAAACTTGCGGATAAAAAAATGCAAAAAAAAGTAACTCAACCCTTCTCGTCGACTTCCTATTTCACAGGCGGCCATTTGCATTATTTCTACGCAATAAACGATCATCAAAAAGACTTAGTAGTAAAAAAATCGTGTTGAATAGTAAATCACATATAATTATTTCAATAATATTTATTAAGTATGTATATTGTATGGCAAATATATCTATACAACTTGAAACGATAATAGCACAGACAGCCTAGAAGGTGTCGTTGAGATTAACGTAAAAGTGACGTTTGATTATTTGTGAAATTCGAATATTCGTCTCTGACATTTTCAACTAAGAGTAGGGTTAGGACCGATAATATCGAATAATGTTTCGTTCGTTCAATCATCGTTTCGACATTGATTACGATGTAACTAAGAGTAGGATTCGACACGACTAATGCGATGATTTACCGAATATCGATTTTAGGAGTAGGCCCCCTGGGTTCTTAGTTAGGTTGACCGGCTTGCGTGTAGGTACCTACATATTGTGACATTGTGCAGGTAGGCAAGCCCTAAACGAATTAGTAATAAAAATAGTTTAAAAAATAACTAAAAAACACGCTTTGGCTTTAAAGGTAATGGTTGAAATTTAAAATAAACATCAATTTCTGCCTTATCGACAATAGATGAAAAAATTATATAAATTAACAAAAATCTTATTTTGCAAATTGAAAAATAGAATAAATTTATCAAATTAATGTATTGTCAACGGTCCTCTATAAATCTACGAAGTTTGAATGAAATCTGGCCGTTAAAATTGGATCAAAATCGCGCCCAAATCGGTTACAAACAAACATACATACAGGTGAAGCTAATAAAAAGCGTGTAAAAAATAAGTATTAATATTATTTAAAAAAAAATGAATCTAGAATTCTAGATTATCAGACTACATTTAGGAAATTATTGCAAATGTCTTACATAAAGAATAATAAGTCTCTATTCGACATAGCTCCATACTAATATTGAGAAAATCAATAGGTAAGCAAAATAATATTACTTATCTGATTTGACCTTTCTACTTATAGCTAAGAATTATTGTTATTTTTACAATATAATTTGCATTATTAATATAAAAAAACTTAGCTCTGTATTACCTAGATTTGTATAAATACTTAGGCACTTAAATTTCATTCGAATCGGTAAAAGCATTAAAAAATAACCCATTTATTAATGGTGTTTAATTTCAGTTTGGTAGAATATAAGTTTATCTGAAATTAAAGCAATTCAAAAACCTACCTATTCAGAGTAACTGAAATTCTATTAATCAGTAAATTCATGGTATAAAAGTACACTTTTACATTATTTAATACTTATCTAGTCCTAGTATTAGAAAAAATATTTTTCACCAAGTCAATTATGCGCGAAACAATTTTATGCTTCTCATACAAAATCATGACAAATGTGTTAAAAATAAATTAAATTATTGTCTAGTGTAACAGCTTTTCTAACCTAAAACATTTAGCAAGTAGAGGTGCGTATAAACTGGGACCCCGACAGCGGTTCTAGCTTAAAACTAGTGCGTCGGCTCTGATCTCCTGGTTCTTTGGCGTCGTTATCAAGCGCAGGATTGTCGTGTCCGTGAGTGAGGGCTTGTGCGTCGCTGTAGAACACTCCGCCAGCGAGCTCGGAGAGGCGCCGTCGTCTCCTCGTGTCCTTGTCGTCAGCGATGGTCGGAGGTCGCACGCTCGAACTTCGCCGCCTTTCTATCCCCATTCGTGTTGGCACACGCAATGCTTTCTGCATCACAAATTGTGTTGTTAACCAATATTACTAATATGTAAACAAGTTCAGGGTTGTGAATAATGAACCATGCATCTATTTTGTATTCCCGGCAGCATAGTAATGTTTCAGAGCAAGCGAGTGTAATCGAATTATCCGTTTCTATGCACACTACTAGACTTCTATGTATCCTACTACTAGACAAGCTCTGTGGTCTTAAATTATTGCTCACTGAGTTTCGGTTCCGACGCCGTTTAGTCTAGTATTTAAATTCTCTTTGGCTTAGTCTGCGAGCAAGCGAGAAGACCCGTGCACTGTTTTGTAAGCCGTGAACGTTGTTTTTATCAAACTAACACCGATATTGTTTAAAGTGAAGTTAATAATAATTGAATGTATGTCATTCATTCACCATGCATGCTCATTCTCTGCCTGCCCACGCAATTTAAAATGGTTATTCTAATCTTCTTGTCTAAGTATACTACATGGAAGTCTTTGTTTCTATGTATGTATTTTAGAATATAATATTACCATACACAATCTAGGTTGGTTTGTATAGTCATATCAAAACTGGATACTCCTTAGATACCTCTGGTCAATAAGGTCTCAAATAAGGTTACCTAAACTCTAGTAGGATCTCATATTATGATTAAAGCGGATGTACAAATAAAATAATGTAACCTCTAAGTACGGAGGCACCATTACTAACGTAGGAATATTTTACTGTCCTCAATAATTCACTATTGACATGCAATAGAGCATCGAAGCCTCTGCCTACATATAAAATTACGCATGAAAGCGTAATACATCTTGCGTTAGGATAATCACATCTTACCTTGACCTTCGTTGGTAACGAATTGAGAAACGAGATCACAGGTGGTGAGATCATGTCAATGGGCACTTGCGCGGGGTCTGTCACCCCGGTTATCACGGAGACTAACATGCCAACCACTAGTGTCACTAAGCAGCCCAAACCCGAGTACCATAAGTATGATATCCTGAAGAGCCAGAACACAGCTTCATCATGGTTTTCTCTGCAAAAAGAATATCATTAAGAACCCAAATTGAAATGTTCAATTACTAACTAATGGACGACATATACGCGCCCGCGCACACGACAAATACACCACAGGCGTGAAGACCGATGCTCGATTCCATTATAAAAGTAAGCTGAACACGTAAGCGACGTTAGTTTAAGCGCCTTTAGCAAGACTAATGCCTAACATAGGAGGCCTAAAAACAAGGAGGAGGGCGTTACTATTATCAGGCGTCCCATTTATGCTCACATAATATGAAGTTTCCACTATGGCTCAACGCGCTCGAAGAATAATCGCACCAATATGTCGGGCATTAGCAACCTTAATTCGAACTGTGTCTGAAGATGCTGCGCTTCTACCTATAGAAGTGGCTGAACCACAAGTATGGTAAGATAAGTTACTATCTTACTAAAATGCTCACTGGACATGGATACTTTCATACTTATCTGTACTGTTTCCATATCATTATGTGTCTCCAGAGTACCATCCTGTCGTGGAGCCAATGACATAGACTACGTGTTTTTCGCATGTCCCGGATATTTTAACTCGTTACACTGGACTTGTAAGATTGTTCAAAACAACGAAATCTGCCAGAAACCTATTGTAAGAGCAATGCTGTCATCAAGGGCAACGTGGGACGCGTCAAGCTTATACTTGACAGAAATTCTGCAATGCTGCTCTGTCAAACAGCAAGGTAGCAAAGGATAGGACTAACTATATCATCAAGGAAGAGCGTGAAGCGATCCCTAACAGTGGTTCCGGAAACAGAGGTTTACGACAGAAGATGTAATTCTGAGTCAGATATACTGAGCCACAGAAGCAAGGCGTGACGATACGTATTTTCCTATCTCTATAAAAACATATATACACACACACATGCACCTTATTGAAACTCATTACTTTCCTTCATATCAGAAACCCACTAGGAAAGAAAATTTCTAATCTAATAAGGTTTCGATAGCGAAATTTCGTTTATTTCTAGTTAAAATATCCGCAAAATTGCGTGATCGTTTCAACAAATGTGTATAGTCTTTGGAGTAGACCTACAAAGGTTCCGACTACGGAAGACAACTTTACGAAACTAACGAAGATGAGCCGATATTTACAGAAAGTCAAATTTAATATTCAACTTTTTAAAACATTTAAACTAGGACGAGCAATAAAATATTAATTGCAATTAATTATTATATTTTGTTCTATATACCTATGTATATATATAATATAACTATGTAGTTACATCATTGTTGGCACATGTAAGTAGCAAGTGCTCTTAAGAACCGACGTTTAACTCGGAGGTTAATTGTCGATATGGATCCGAAAAGGCTTTGTGGTGCAATCGAAGTTGTTAATATTCATTATAATATAACCCGACAATTTATACCTGGATCACGTTACGTTTCGAAATTTTATTTATTGTTCAAATACTCCTTAGTGATTACAAAAGTGACACATATACTTAGTCTGGCCATAAATACTGTTACAAATTACAATTAAAAATAAACACAATATTACATTTGAATTTGGAAACTGTCATTTTTTTATGATTGTTCATTGACTTTTCTCATTTTGGCGCCAATACATTGTACAATATCACTGTAGACATAATTGTGACATTATTTTGCGATATTAAAATGGAGTGGGGTGATAAAGAGAACCGAATCGCTGTGATTGTATTACACAAAGTATGTATGGAGCCAAATGCAATTTTTAAAACTCTCCACACGCTTAGTATTAGTAAAATGTTTGTGTGCCGGGCTATTAATAGGTATGTTTGTGACAGAAAATATAAGAAAGAAAATAAATATTAAAAGAAAGATCTGGCCGTCCACGTATTGTTCGAACGAAAGGTGGTCAAAGCAGTAAGGGAAAGAATTTGAAAAAATCCTGTCCAAAAGCAGAAGATTTTATCTCGGTAGATAAAGAAAGGACCTAGAACAAGCCTAGAACCATGTCGCGTATTTTAAAAGATGACCTAGGACTTGCAGCCTATAAGACAAGTACTAGTCATTTCTAAACGGATAATTTAAAAAAGAACATGGTGGTAAAATGGAAACAACTACATATAAATAACTAAAACATATAAATTTTTATTTATTAATTATTATTAAAGGTAAAGGTTTGCATAAGAGGTGTTTTAAATTAATTCAGTTTTTGAAGTCGGTTTTTTTAAACGTAGTTTTTTAGTACGTCAAATCTAAATAATGTTCGTTACGTCAGTCGGCAATGATGTTTGATTTACTACTATACCTACGCCAATAATTTCTTTTTTTCTTTAATTCCCAATATGTTGGTACACACACACGTACAACAATTTTTTGTTATTGGGCCTGGGCTCGTTACTATACGCGTACCTGTAAATAATAACAGTGAAAAACAGAACTCAAAATATTTAATATTATATATTAAGTATTTTTGGTATGTTTGTTTGTTATGCCTTCACTCATTTACGCCTCAGACGATCATAATACTTGATGACACATCACACATACACAGGGTAGGGATGGATACTTACGTCTAAGCCACAGAGTAGGAATGGATACTTAGGTACAACTAAAAGAAATACGGTGACCAGCATTCGAGCTTTCCCTGCAATAGTGCATTTTAAGTACTTTTTAAAAATTTGCAAATTGTCTTTGGTCGCCTTCTTCTTATCATTACCGTACACGTAAGTGTCCATCCCTATTCTGTTGTTTTATACGTAATAATCCATCCCTACTCTGTGGTTTTATACGTAAGTATCCATCTCTACTCTGTGGTTTTATACGTAAGTATCCATCTCTACTCTGTAGTTT
>CATIXQ010000005.1:18480037-18491020 GCA_949711755.1 Leptidea juvernica | reverse complement strand
TTTTACACGTAAGTATCCATCTCTACTCTGTGGTTTTATACGTAAGTATCCACCTCTACTATGTGGTTTTATACGTAAGTATCCATCTCTACTTTGTGGTTTTATACGTAAGTATCCATCCCTATTCTGTGGTTTTACACGCAAGTATCCATACCTGCTCTGTGGTGTTACACGTATGTATCCCTCTCTACTCTGTGGTTTTACACGTAAGTATCCATAACTGCTCTGTGATTTTACACGTAAGTATCCATCCCTATTCTGTGGTTTTACACGTAAGTATCCATACCTGCTCTGTGGTGTTACACGTACGAGTATGTATCCCTCTTTACTCTGTGGTTTTACACGTAAGTATCCATATCTGCTCTGTGATTTTACACGTCCATATCTGCTCTGTGGTGTTACACGTATGTATCCCTCTCTTATCTGCTCTGTGATTTTACACGTAAGTATCCATACCTGCTCTGTGGTGTTACACGTATGTATACCTCTCTACTCTGTAGTTTTATACGTAAGTATCCATATCTGCTCTGTGGTTTTACACGTAAGTATCCATCCCCACTCTGTGGTTTTACCTTGATATAGCTGATATGTCAGATGTGAGATTGTAGAAAGCTGGGCACGAGTCGATGGAAGCCGGCAGTCTGGGCAAGGGGAGCTGAGCGACCTGCGCTCCTCCCCCGGCCGCTACCACCACCAATAATCCAAACACCCCACCCGCCGTGGCACCCTGCAAGCAAACCAGAGGAAAGCAAATTATAAAGAGCAATTGTGTAATTATATGAAACCACGATGTAGCATCAGCATAATATCCGAAGGAATAAAAAACTAATATATATATATAATGTTTTACTTATTCATAAAATAATAAAAACCTCTGTCAGGTCCATAATATTATCCGAATCCATAGAACAGAAAACTAGTTTTTTCTGTGCCGTGTCCGAATCCATATATAATAGTGTAGAAAACGCTAATGTGTATAATTCATACAAATACCACGCTACAATACCTATAATAATTCCATAAATGGATTCAAATTCAAATATTTTTATTTAAAATAGGATTTATAATCACTTATTCAACGTCAAAAACTAGCACCCATTTGTAAATGTATTCCTAGTGCATCCGTGCTACACACGTCCAACCACGAAACGATAAATAAAAGAGATCACCAAACATTATTATAGGTCGGTTACTGAAATCGCAAAAATCAATTTATTACAATTATGGATGTATGGAATAAAGTTATAATGACCGATCTTTATAGATTCTATAATATCTAATCAATAGAAATCGCTTTTAAAAGCAGTAAGTATCTTGTGAAGTGTAATTTCCTTGAATGTGCTACACTTCTCTCAGGGACTCTTCTACTATTCCAATAATGTTTAAGACTTCAGTCATTTAAAAAGGAAAAATAGTAGTAACAAAAATGGTACAAACCTATGATTTTCTGTTATGGGAGTAACACCTATGACAGAAGACACCGCTCTTCCATATCAATCTATTACAACCATAAACATAGTATACTTTATTAAGTGTCCATTAGTCTCCTGTCAAATTGGACCGCAATACGTGACTATAACATGCAAACGGCTACATCCTCCCACCATGACTGATACTAACCTTGGAGTTGGCCCAAGGGAACAGCATTCCTAGACTGAAGAGCCCCAATGAAACACCTCCAGTCATGCCGTTGAACGATAACGCCAGTTGTAGAACCGGGCCAAGTCGCTCTACCAAGAACACTAGAGCAAACGATATCGCCCCACAAGCCAAGCAAACCCATTTCGCAATCTGAAACATGATTTAATAATTGTTATGAGAAAAGTATTTGCCTACTATGACATTTGGCTTGGCACCGATTTAAAACCTATCAATAGGTAGCATAATATGTATATAAATTATACTATTTTATTAATATTAAAGGTAAAGTTTTGCATACGATGTGTATTAAATATATTTTTATTTAAGTTATTTTACAGATTTTTATTTTTGAAGTTCGTTTTTTTTAAACGTATTTTTTTTTAATTTTTTACTTTTGCGTCCGTTGATAATAATAATATATAATCAACCTGTATGAGAACTCCTACAAAAACCGTACACAAACTACAATTACATCATTGACGTAAACAAAAATGAAAAGTATTGGGCCAAACTATAAAATTTATGGGACCAAATGGCATCTATTCCGCATCGAACTGAAGAAGATTACGTAAATCGGATCATAAATCTCAGCGTAATCGGTGTACATACATAAAAAAATACCGATCGAATTGAGAACCTCCTCCTTTTTGAAGTCGGTTAAAAATAGGGGTAGGTTAGCATTTATTCACCTAATTTTGTTTACGTGGCAATCGGACGGTTGAAATGGATTGAGTTTAGAGTTTTAAATCGATCTGTTTAGTTTATCAATCGATTACACTCACTAAGAAGTTCGCTCAGTTGGTAAGAGCACTCGGAGGGAGAGGTCGCAGTTGGAGCCCCGCATCGTTCATAATTTTTGTTTTAAATTTAATTTGTATGAGGATTCTGTATAAAAATTTGAAATAAGTAATCTATATAGTACTGAACTCGAGCCAACTGTTGCGATATTACATGACCTCTGTGTCGACACTAAACGTAGGTGATGCGTTGACTAAAGATGGATACATTTAGCTTCATTGTAAACAAAAACCGCCTGACAGTACCTAATTGAAAAAAAGATCAGGTACGGCGAATTTATTCTTTGAATTTAACCAGTTTAAATTTAACTAGATTATGGGTACCACAACGGCGCCTTTTTCTGCTGTGAAGCAGTAATGTGTAAGCATTATTGTGTTCCGGTCTGAAGGGCTAATGATATTACTGGGCAAATGAGACTTAACATCTTATGTCTCAAGGTGACCAGCGCAGTTGTAGTGCCGCTCAGGATTTTTGAGGTTTTTCATAAATCCTGAGCAGCACTGCATTGTAATCGTCCAGCTCAAATCGTCCCTTATTTTCATTTAAAAAAAAACCGAATCAAAACTACGGCCGTTTGATAAATTAAAACGCAAACTTCATATTGGCTTAGAAACATGTGATTAATACAATCCAAAACTAGTTATTTGTTGTAAATATTATAAATTATTAGACAATTACTGGATAACTTGTATTACATACATAAAACAAATACTTGACTTTACTATACTTACTTACGTACTTACTAAGACTTTGCTCAGACTTTACTTACTTAAAACTTAGCTGAGTGTGATAAAACGCGAACGCCTTTTGCATTGGGCTGTCTTAGCTAAAGTTCAGCATGATTTCAGCTGTCAAATGACTATAAAAACGAAATCAAAGATTAAGCCAAGCTAACACTCAGCTAAGCTGTAGGTACTCAAGAGGCTGACAAGACCTAATCTTGTTGAAATTGATGTTATTTAAAGAGTTTTTTAAGACAAACTATTTGTTCTAGTACATCAAAGTACGCGGGGCGTATCAATTACCATCAGCTGAACGTCCTGCTCGTCTCGTCCCTTATTTTCATTAAAATAAAGATCTCAGCTCAATATTCGTACACAGATCGGTGAAGTGGAAACTGGTTTTAATACAAAAATAAATATAACATTTACTTACAATAGCTCCTTTATCTTCAGGCAATGTCCAACCTAAAAGTCCATTTGCTAAATCTTGACAAGCGACAGCGGCTAATGAATTTAGCGCTGATGCAACTGTCCTGTTAAACAAACAATGGCATCATTATTAATTTTGAAATAAATTTGCAAGTATTTTAAATGTTAATAAATATTATCGTTGCGAAATGTGTTCATGTAATAAAACCTCTAACTCTGTTGTCGATTGTAGATAAGTACTAAATGATGTATAAATTGAGATCCTAATTTGTGGGACGCGATCCTCAAATTGGAACCGGTATGTTGGCTGGTCATTTCTGGTTATTACTTTAATTCTAGGTCTAACAAGGAATCCGATTCAGTTATTACAGTGACTTCATACGCTCTGGATTGTAATTTCTGTAAAAAAAGTGCATTGGTGTGTTCAAACAAAATATAACGTAAATAATACTTAGATCTAAGCGTACTAAGACTTTGCTCAGACTTTACTTACGTAAAACTTAGCTGAGTGTGATAAACGCGAACTTGACTTTTGCATTGGACTGTCTTAGCTTAAGATGAGTATTATTTCAGCTGTCAAATGACTATAAAAACGAAATTAAGGATTACGCTAAGATTAAATTTAAATTCTTTCTAATATATAAAATTCTCGTGTCATGGTGTTAAACTTTGAACTCTTCCGAAACGCCTTGACTGATTCTCATGAAATTTTGAGTGCATATTGGGTAGGTCTGAGAATCAGACAACATCTATTTTTCATCTCCCTAAATGTTAAGGGTGGTCCACACGAAATTTTGTTTTTTAATTTTTTTGACATTTTTTTTCAATTTGTTTGATTATGAGTCAGCATTAAAAAATACATACAAATTCAAAATCTACGACCAACTGTTACTTTTGTATCGTGATTTTAATATCGGCAATACAACGTTTGCTGGCTCAGCTAGTGTTTTATTAAAAATTGCTCTGTCGTAAATCCTAATACTCCACAGCTGAATATCTAAGTGATCGGACAGCCTGGGACTTTGTTTTATAGAGATAGAAATGACTGTACAATATTGTATATTTTTATGTTCTAATAAGCATTAATCTATTACAAGAGACTTGATCCTGCAGACAAACCGTCCAAACAGTTTTGCGGGACTATGTTAGCTTTTAAGATTCATTCTGTAAATGATTAATAGTATAAATAAATAAAAATAAAAGAATTGAAAAGAGTGCAAAAAAAAAGAATGCTGAACTATGAATATATTAGAAATGACATCAAATAGAATTCTAAAGGAATCAATTTTGAGAAAATAAATGCCTTATATGCCTTTTTTATGCCTTACACTCAGCTAAGTTTTACGTACCTATGTAAAGTCTAAGTGCGCTGTTTAGATTTCAGCCTTGTGTGTGTATTACGATCATACCCAAGACTGGCAGCGAAGATGCCTGCGACGAAGAAGCCAGGAACTCCTCGGTATTGTCCAAATTCTCTAACAACATACAGTGGGAGGAGGCGGTCGGAGGCGTTTATGAGACCAGCCTAAAATGAAGCATTCAAGATTGATCAGGTAAGTCATTTATTGCTGGAAAATATAATTATTAGATAATAAGGGGCAAGACGAGCAGGACGTTCAGCTGATGGTAATTGATACGCCCTGCCCATTACAATGGAGTGCCGCTCAGGAGTCTTGAAAACCCCCAAATGGCACTGCAACTGCACTCGTCACCTTGGGACATAAGATGTTAAGTCTCATTTGCCTAGTAATCTCATTAGCTACGGCACCCTTCAGATCGAAATACAGTAAGTAATACTTACACTGCTTCACGGCAGAAATAGGCGCCGTTGTAGTACCCATAATCTAGCCGGCATCCTGTGAAAAGGTGCCTCCCACTGGTATATCTAAGTTGGAGTATGCTTTAGTCTTGAAGGTTCGTAAGTCGTATGGATTCGATAATATACTACAAACGGTAATTGAGTACAAGAGAACGCTGTACGAGGCAAGAAGTTCTGCACAAAACGCGCAGCTGTAGAATGCCAGAATATGATCCGGGGGGAATTTCAGATTTTGACGTGAAATTGAAATTGGGAAGCTGGAAGCAACCCGAACAAATTCTCTGACTCCGTGATAAATATAACCAATCTATCAAAATATAATACAGGCATGTCATGTAAAATATTGAATTAAATTTGAAACTAATTGAGTAGCTTCAAGTAAATCTATAATGTCCGCATGGACGTTTCGAGTTCAAAACAGCGTACAGACCATCTGAAGGTTGGTGATCGCACCACTTTTGCAACACCGGAGGCATCACAGGAGCGTGGCCGGATACATTACAACCCGGTAGTTCATTCCTCAGTTTGGTTTTACGTCGAAGATAGTTCCTTGAAAATCGAACTGTGTATAAACGCTACACATCTAGGCAGCGCCGGATTAGGCAAGCGCGGGGCCCGTAGCTAGTTTTTTCAATGGGCCCTGTGCCCCTTAATTTATATTGGAAATATTCAGTTACCGAGTTATTTGAATATACCACATCTTAATAAGTTTCACTCAAACTCAAAACTCACTTTAGGCAGAGATTGATTGAAAGAGATTGGGTTTGAATATGCGGATCCCCTTTCGCGTGGGTAATCAGGCACTGCAAACGGCGCCTCATAACGCTTTCCCTTGGTCTAAATATTTTGTAATTGAGATAAATACCTCGATAGGATCGCAGCCTTGATAATGCGCTGCAAGTACGGCACCGGTGATGAAATTGACGGAGTAGACGCCGATCAGACCGACGGCGGCGATCCAGAGCGCGACGCGAGCTTGGCTCAACCTCTCTACTGACAGATACTTCTGTATGGAGGCCTGGTTGGCACAGAACATGCTGATCCAGTACATGGTCCCACCTACAACCACTGACCAGAAGGAGTGACGCACGGTGGGGTCCGGGTCCATTCTAAAAATAATCATAGTTGTTAGTTTGCGTTTTCTATGATGGTGCTGTTTATACTTTTATCTACACCAATGCTTTAAGTCCTCTATTAAAGATTCTGAAACATTAACTTAGCTTATTGCCAACATTAAAACACCCAATGTTCTAATAACCATTACATCATCCAAACGAGTGTTGTAATGTTGTACTGAATTTCATAACAACACTCCTATGTTTTTTTTTCGATCCCTTCATGCGCAAAGAGTTTCAACAGACAGCCACATTCTTATTGCTCGGTGCGTGGTATCTGTATGAATTTCAAAAAAAGAACATTTTCGTTTACGCGCGTTCAACACTACAGGACATCGCGTGCCGTAAAAAAAAGTAGGTTATTCGAATCCCCGCCATTTTTCTTCGATATTTTTATTGTTTTGTTTACAAAAAATGAGCGAATCATTTTAAACGCTGAATATTCGAGTGTATTTTAATTATTGCACAATACAAAATGTAAATTACTATACTAAAATAAATAATTGATACATTAATACTTAGTTTATTTGTATATAATCAGTAATGAATGATATTAGGTTACTACTAGGACTGGTGTTTTAATGTTAGCAGTAGCCTCGTGTGATAAATCCACATTCGGGTTTTAATACCCCTTATTACAAAACAGTTGCATAAATAACTATGACCTCAATACAGCCGAGTAGTAAACGATACATAGTCTTTACAAAAATAAAAAACAAATGATTATAATAAGACAACGAATTGCAAATATATTTGATCATTAACGGCCGTTTTCAAAAACCGATCTACCCTTAGTTTAACTTACTAGAGGTAGACAAATCTATCCTTTTACGCTTACTTACATTTCAATAACCTATAGACATAAAGCATTGGACTATAACTATATTAGATATAACTATGGATAGATATGATCTTGTCATGAAACGGTGACACCAATGTATCCGTAACTAGAGATACGTTACTGAAAACGGTCGTTATACGTCTAAATGGACAGCTGTGAAAACGTTGAAAAAAAAAATTGAGATTGTCTGTTAATATCTATTTTGAGCAATGCACGCACACTAACACAAGATGATATATAAATCGCGAGTGTAAGAGGTAGCTTGTCACGCACACTAAAGTAATAAACCTGGCCTGTTTTCATCGATTGTCTAGCAGCAAGAGGCTCTACCTATACGTATAAATTATCTAAGGCAAATATCATTTAAAATTAACAGGACAGATCTATTTCTTATTGCTGGAAAAAGAAAATTGTATGAAAAAAGGCTGACTTTTCAAAAAAAATAAAAGAAGTAACTCACATAGGTACTTTCTTTATATATAAATTGTAACTTAACAATATATTATCGTTTTCCGGGTTGTATTTATACAGACTAACAAAGATATGTAGCATTTTTACACTAGTACACGAATCGGCAAATATTATTTTGCAAATAGGAGTTAATTATATGCCCGCGCCCGCTCATTGTTTGAATTGTCATATGTAATGAAATTTTATTGAATTATTTGTATTACGAATGTATAGGTATTTCTGAGTGAAAAATATAAGTTCGGGATAAGTAATCACCATAAATTATATACTAAAGTATTCTCCGAAAAATGCTGCATCTTTTGGTATAAGTATTATTCCGATTGGTTCAGTCGTTTACGCAGTATAACCGAAGGGGAAACGGCTCCAAATTTATTAATATATTTAATAGATTTAAGTCGAAGCTGCCGAAGTAGTAGCGGACACGCCCAATAAACTAATAAAAGTCATAGGTACAAATAATTTATTTACTTAAAAATGTTTTTTTTTTTATGGAATAGGAGGACAAACGAGCGTACGGGTCACCTGGTGTTAAGTGATCACCACCGCCCACATTCTCTTGCAACACCAGAGGAAACACAAGAGCGTTGCCGGCCTTTAAGGAAGGTGTACGCGCTTTTTTTGAATGTACCCAAGTCGTATTATCCCGGAAACACCGCACAAGGAAGCTCATTCCACAGCTTCGTAGTACGAGGAAGAAAGCTCCTTGAAAACCGCCACAAATCCAGATGGTGGGGATGATATATTAACTTGTGGCGTGTCGTGCGAAGGTGGAATTACTACTTAAAAGTGATTCCTATACAATTCGTTTTAATACCACCGAACTAATGACGCACTGAAAGAGAAGAAACAGCAAATGAAACTAACCCGGTACTCTGTTTTGGCCTTTTTCAATCCGTAATATAATATTTCACACGAGTTACTGCTGAAGACAATCAAAATCAATACTCTGGTTGCGATCGTTTAGATTTTAAATAATATGCAGATTAGTATAAGATATAGGTCAACAGAGCCATTCCTTTTTGAAGCCAAAACTTCTTTAGCGGCGGTGAGCACTTTTCTTGGGATGGGTATAAAATGATAAACTCGCGTCAGGTGACCTGATTGAAAATTCGTAAGACGGAGGGACTTGAGTCTTTTATGATTATAAACTATATATAATAAAATAAATTTATTAAAAAAATATAATTATGTAACATAAAGTGTCATTTTTGTGTACGATAACGCAATAAATGAATACTTTATTTAACTACATAAATGCTAGTACTTTTATACTGATAAATAAAGCAATTCATGCGAAATTATTTTTACCAAATTTTATATGCATATTTAGTAGGTCTGAGAATCGGCTAATTTTCATCCCCCTAAATGTTAAGGGTAGGCCACCCCAAAAAATTTTTTATTAATTTTTTGACAATTCTTTTTATTTTTATTTTATTGTGATTCAGTATCGAAAAATACATACAAATTTAAATTTTCGCCTTTCTACAATCTACAACTATTTTTGTATCACGATTTTTATATTATTCTGTTCCATCCACCAAACCGATATAGGGTTGCAAGATGGCAATCGAATACAATAATTGTAGTACGATAATATATTTGGTAGGTCTGAGAATCGGTTGCATCAAAATTTTAATAATTGATTTTTTTTTAATATGTTATATGGCAATACGACGTTGGGTCGGCTAGTATTTTTATAAAAAAAGGGCCCGGTGAGTTTCTAGCGCCCGTTCTTCTCAGGTCTGAGGCACTCTATTTTGAATGGAAGGTAGTTTTAGACCTTTCAAGAAGGGATTTGAAATCCTATTTTGAATAAAAATATTTTAATTTAAAATTGAATTTACGTGAGAGACCGTTTCATCCTCAGCCAGACATCCTCTCACCTCTGCAGTTCTGCACTAAGGCCTTTCCGTTACACCGTTTATGAAAAGGTGCTGATTAAGTGATGAGTAAGCCTTAAACCATTATTGTTACTTATATTGTACTATGTGCTATACTTACTTGAAGAAGTGCAGTCGATCTGTTTTTCTAGCGTTGTCCCAGACTGCATCGAACCCACCTACTTGGGCGGCGCCCAATGCAAGGATTGTTGCTAACGACCCGAGTAATACAGCCGTTTGAAACGAGTCTGTCATAATAACTGCTTTCATACCACCCTTAAATAAAAATATAATAATATACAGTCAGCTTAGGATAAATTAAAAATATTGAATTTAATTTAGTGTGCAATATACAGTAGTAGGAGAGCCAAATTCACCGACATAGCCCAAGTGATTGCGAAACGAAAGTGGCAGTGGGCAGGGCACATAGTTCGACGGACAGATGGCCGTATGGGATGCCAGTAAAGTCCTCGAATGGCGACCACATACCGGAAGACGTGGTTTTGGTAGGATGGACCGACTATCTAGTCAAAATCGCCTGAATACGTTGGATGCGGGCAGCGCAGCACCAATCGTCGTGGAAATCTTTGGGGGAGGCCTTTGTCCAGCAGTGGACGTCTTCCGGCTGATGATGATTATGATAAAGTTAATAACAACTTTTCGGTATACATATAAAAATACTAAAAAATTTGTTTCATATCAAAATAAAAATTTTATTTTTACTTTTTTATTTTTACTCTATGGAGATAGCAATAAACAAAAAAAAAATTATAGAAAATTAACTGAGAATTAAACGCGAAGTTCACTCTTAATCACCTTAACAGTAGAAGCGTTTGTAATATAATAATTATATCCCGCGCTTGACCAACATACAATTAGCAAACATCGGATTGATGAATAATTCGTATCAATTACTGGGAGTGTTCCGTAGAGCTACTTGACTTGATTCCATTCAATTTCCAAATTCCATCATAGCACATCTAGGGTTGCCAACTCTTTGGCCGTCAAAAATAGTAGTTAAAAAAAAATAGATAGCGAAAGAAAAAAAATATAGTAGGTTCCAAAATAGGTACCTACTATATTTATTAAAAGAATATTTTTGATTCTTTACCTCTTTATTTATTAAATTTTTATTTTTAAATAGCTATTTTTGCAGTTTAAATTTAAATTACAAAATACAATTATGCAGCTCAGCTTTCATTAATTTTGGACTGGCTCTATTGCGCTCATCTTGCCATTTGTTACTTATCAGAAAATATAGGCGGAT
>CATIXQ010000005.1:18433874-18469883 GCA_949711755.1 Leptidea juvernica | reverse complement strand
TAGTGCCAAACGCGGCGGGTCGCTGGTGGTCTGCGACGTTGGCGTCGGATAGGCACTACACTCCTGACCAGGCAATGGTCGGACGTTCCGAGAGGGGCGTCAACAAAGACCTGGTAACCATCAGGATGTGTAGTCAGCAGAAGATCCAATAAGGACGGCATGTGGCTATCCACATCCGGGAGCCATGTTGGCGACTCAACCAATTGGGGGGACTCAACCAAGGGACAAACCATACGCCAATGCAAAATTATGCACAGATCGCCCTGTGTAGTCTGTGGTACGTGATCCAAGCCATTCGGCATTGTGCCCGTTGAAATCACCCAAGACTACGATTTCAGCGGAGTGGATCTGTGCAAGTACGTCGTTAATTGCCGCTTAAACGCAGCCCATGAGATGATCGGTTTCTGCGTTACCACTATGGGACCTGTAGACACACGCATAGGTGCGGACGCGGTCCTCTAAATCTACGCGGAGCCAGAGAGTGGACAGGTCCCTACCCTCAAAATTGCCGAGACGGCGACAGCAGATATCCTCCCTAACGTACACACATACCCCGGCATGAGGCAAAAAATTGTGCTCAATTTTGTACCCTGGGTACGTAAAATATGACGTATCGCTAGGTCGAGATATCCACGTCTCAGTAAGGAAACACAAGGCCGGCTGCGCCGTCTCAAGGTGGTGGTGGACGGCGCTTAAATTGGAGTGAATTCCCCTGATATTGCAAAAGTCCACGTTGAGTGTGGAGCGGGGTGCCGTGGTGATACTGCCTCGTTTGTCCTTGGTCATGCGCGGTTCTGTGCCCTCCCCAGAATACGAAGGGCAGCCCGAGCTAGAGTGCCCGGGGAGGGATTCTCCAACTCTGGTAGAGCCGGTACCCTCCTGGGGTAACGTAACGACGGTGACGTCAAGAGACGGCAGCGTGACTCTCCCACTTCTAAAAAGGTCTTAGTCGCCTCTTACGACACCCATGGGCCTGGGACTCCCCTATTCTTTTTACGCCCCGGGAAAAGTACAGGGCAAATACTTATTTATGAAGCAATTTATAAATGTAAATTTTTGTACATTCGCTGTTGTCTGTACTTCCAGGGCGCGGGGCGCGGGCATACCCACAATCCTTAGTAAGGTCAGCATGCTTATGTTGTAACGAGACATCGCATTATATGCATTCGGATATTTGTACTCCTCGATATATTAGCGATATTGCAAAACTTTGTAATTTTTTACCAATAAATAAATATTTTTTAAATCAATTTCGGGAAAGAGGTCACTCGTCGAATCCAACTCGGATGGGCAGCGTTCAGGAAGCTCTGTAAAATCTCCTCTTCCAAAATCTTTGGAGGAGGCCTTCGTCCAGCAGTGGACGTCTTCCGGCTGATGATGATGAATTATAATGATATTGTTCAATTACCGTCGGACAACGCTAGAGCTGGTGCATACACAGCCACCGCCGTGTACAGTATCATTTGTAGCATGTACAAAACACTTGCATAAACGCGCATGGACTTGCAGAAGCGTAATTCCTGAAAAAGCGATCAAATTAATATCGAAACAACTTACCAAAACATTTTTTTATAAAAATAAGGGACGAGACGAGCTGGACGTTCAGCTGATGGTAATTGCCCTGTCCATTACAATGCAGTGCCGCTCAAGATTCTTGAAAAACCCCAAAAATTCTGAGTGGCATTACAATTGCACTCGTCACCTTGAGAAATAAGATGTTAAGTCTCATTTGCCCAGTAATTTCATTAGATACGGCGCCCTTCATACCGAAACACAATAATGCTTACACATTACTGCTTCACTGCAGAAATAGAGGCTGTTGTGGTACCCATAATCTAGATTCTAGCCGGCATCCTGTGCAAAGTAGTGTCCCACTGGTAAATTTTATGCAGCATGGTGCTTCAATGGCGACATTGCATAAACACACGCTGTATGTGGTTGATCTACTTCCCCTGGTGTTGAGGGGAATGCAAATCTGATCAACGGTGACTCAAATTAAAGGCTTCTCAAAAAGTAAAGATAGGTTAAATTTGGGATTCACGTACAGTTTGGTAAAAACAAGTATATTATAACTATTTTATGGGAGGATGTGGGCTAGATAGGTGCAATACGGTGCCATATACTCTCGTGAAGCAGTCATGTTGCAAACATTAGTTAAGTTACTGAGAAATTCAGATTTAACATCTTTTGTATGAAAATGATATGCATAATGGAGACGCCACTTCGGCTGAGATCAGAGCGCATTTAGACTTCGCTCAGACTTTACTTACGTAAAACTCGCCGAGTGTAAGTTTAGCAAAATCTTTAATTTTGTTTTTATAGCTGAAATTTTGCTGAGCTTCAGCTGAGACAGACAAAGTCACGTTTGCGTTTTATGACACTCAGATAAGTCGCCGCTCTATGGATGTCAGCCTTAGTATTTTAGGTTCAATCCTGAGCGACACTCCATTGTAATGGGCAGGATATATTAGGTGAGCGTCTCGACACTTTTCTCATAAATAATACTAGTATTTAAATTTTGGTATAATAAATCAGTCGCAGACATCTTTGAATATGATTTCTACAGTTAATCAAAAATTGCAGTATACATAAACCTTATTGTTGCTGTACTTGACATCTTTAACGAAAAATCAAAAAAGTTTTTAGTTTTTAACGGGACTAAAAAGACTATCTATAATGGGGCTAAGTCTTCATTTTCACTATAGAATATTGCAGACCAATAAATCCTAGAAAAATCCTCAGTCTCTTATATAATTTATTGTTATCCATGAAATTCTTGAACATTACATAAATACAGGTTCATTGGGTGGGACGTAGCGGACCATATTCGATGGTATGTCGTATTTTCCATCGCACAAATTATTATTTATACCATCCGGACCATACCGAGTACGACGCCGTACCAATTGGTGCGAGGCGCCCACCAAATCCGACCATGTGTTTAGGCTATTATGACCCAATTTGATTTCATTTTATACTAACTTGGCAAAAGTTGTTTTGCCATATGAATTTTTTTTAGAGTTTCTAGAAAATTGCAACATTACTTTATTTTTTTTTAATAAACGGCTTAATTATAATCTACTACCAAAGCTACCTGCCAATAAAAGTTACGCCAAAATTGGTCCAGGCATTTTAGAGATTAAACAGACAGACAAAAATTGTAAAAAATGATATTTTGGTGTATGTACTGTATGTATTCATATGCATGTAGTAATTAACGGTTATTTCAATATATATAGATTTACCAAGTATTCATAACAGGATGTCAACCGTAGCCTCATGAAAACAGGTAGAAATAGTTGACTTGTGACAGGAACAACCAATACAAATGCAAAACATATCATCCAAAACTGTGCGCCAGCCATATACATCTCCGCTGGATTTCCCAAGAGCTCGATAGCTGTTATAAAACTGCAAGGAATGCACATTATTAAATATATTAAATAACATTTTGTAATGTGTTGCCATTTCAATATCAATAACTGCAATATCGTGTTGGCCAATTGACTGGTGGTCGCGCAATAAATTTGTTAAGACTATCACACGACTTGCAATGATTCTAGTCTGTGACCTATTTCGCAACAAAAATAAATACCTACTATTAAATAATAATCTATGATTCAGTGTTCATAAACTACTCAACTATGCTTTCTTAAAATAATATGTACATTTCTCTTATCGTCGTATGTCATTTCTTGTTGAATAATATCTATTTTCCACGTCCAATCCTCTCTTACAAATACTGGCCAATGCGAAACTCGCTCATAAAAACTTTTTTTATCTGCATAAAGGTATTTTCTTTAATTAATGCGAGTGTTACACATTCAAATAAAACACTTTTTAATGGATTAAAACGCATGTAATTCTAACTTTGTTTTTACATTAGAATTTTGCGTAAAAGTTACATTTCTATTATTATTGTAAAAACAAAGTTACATTAAGACGCGTATTGGTCCTTTAAACGTTGAGCTTAATGAGATGTGGCTAGAAACTCATTGCCACTCTCTTAAATCAACAATTACAATAATTCATCGTTTTACAAATTATTTCAATTAGAATTTATGTTAAGTAAAAAATACTCAAACGCCTACAATACCTTCATTAATAAATAATAAGAATAGAAATACCTTCAATGCCTTACACGAGGAAGTCAAAATAATCAAAAGTAAATTAATAAATGAAAACACAAGAGTTATTGATTAATCAATTAATTAACTAGATGCATCAATCCACATCACACTGTAAATAAATAAAGGTATTACATAATATTATTATTGCGGTAAAATCTGTGACTTAATTTACCAGGATTGTATCATAGTTCTACCAACGTCTTACCTTGCTCCTAAACTCAAAGCCATAGGAAATGTTCCCATTGACGAACCACCCAGAAGAAAATCATCTCCGGTCGTTTGCTTCTCCCCACAGTAGCCATAGAACACTCCAATAGCACACGATATTAGCAGCATAGCACCAAGGACTGTGTAGTCTTCCCAATGAAACAATTCTGATGAATTTGTGCCATTGCTAATAATTAAAGTCGATGTTTGAGTTGTGTTAGGTGTTGGTAGTAAACTTGGTGACGCGGGCGGTACTAATAACATTAGTAGTGGTATCCATTGTACCTAAAAATAAAATTTTATAAGTATTATTGGTACGGCGAGCTGAATAGAGGATCAGGACAACACAAAGAGTCAAAAATAAGGTAAGAACACAAAGTGAAGAAATTAGACAGAAAACCAAGGTAGCTGATGCCCTCGTGCAAGTCCTTAAATTGAAATGGCAATGGGCTGGTCACGTAAATCGCTATAAAGACAGCAGGTGTACTCTCAAGGGACCTATAGGGAAACGACGAGTAGGCAGGCCGAAAAGAAGGTGAGCTGATGAAATAATAGAAATAGCCGGGAAAGACTGGCAAATAATGGGTAAAGACAGAGACGCGTGGTAAAAGTTGGAGGAGGTGTTCACCCGAGGAGGGGTTCATATCCAAAAATAAAACATACAAATAAGTTACACGCACTAACATCTAGATATTAAGTAAGATATTAACTAACACAAATTACAAATTCTGAAAAGTACAAGGATATAAAATAAAAAGTCTTTTTTATTATTATTATTACCAGTGGGAGGCTCCTTGCCGCGGATGCCGGCTAGATTATGGGTACCACAACGGCGCCTATTTCTGCCTTGAAGCAGTAATGTGTAAGCATTACTGTGTTTCGGTCTGACGGCCGCCGTAGCTAGTGATATTACTGGGCAAATGAGACTCGTCATCTGTCTCAATGTGACGAGCGCACGGGCTTTTTTATGTAAGAGGAGGATTATCAAGCGTGAAAGGACCCCACAGCTTGTGGCGTTTTAGGCGTTAACGGTTAGGAGCTAAATATCGGGTGTAAAGTCCCTTACGGACCTATGATTTTGCAATAAAATTAGATTTCAAGAGCTTGAATTTTGCCTCACTTTACAAACAAAACAAATTTTTAAAACTACTTTAAAACACTCATATCTAATATATGAAATTCTCACGTCGCGGTGTTTGTAGTTAAACTACTTCGAAACGGCTTGACCGATTCTCATGAAATTTTGAGTACATGGGTAGGTCTGAGAATTGGACAACATCTAATTTTCATCCTCCTAAATGTAAAGGGATGTCCACGCCAATTTTTATCTTTTTGATTTTTTTTTAAATATTTTTGATTATAAGTCAGCATTAAAAAATACATACAACTTCAAATTTTCACCCATCTACGATCAACAGTTACTTTTGCTGGGTCAGCTAGTCTTAATATATCGACGACCTGTATAGCCGAGTGGTTAGCGATCCTACCTACTAAGCTAGAGGTCCCGGGTTCGAATCCCGGTAGGTGCATATGTTGAATATGGATGTTTGTTTCCGAGTCATGGATATTTAAATGTATTTATGTATGTTTATATGAATTTATGTATGTTTAAGTAAGTATATTGTATTTGTCTTGTAACCCATAACACAGGCTATATATGCTTAACTTGGGGCAAGAAAATTTGTGTAAAAAGTGTGTCAATATTATATTATATATATTATACGACGACTGTTGTAACTGAACTCCTCCTAAACGGCTGGACCGATTTTGATAATATTCTTATGTGTTCCAGTAAATTTGAGATTGGTCTAGATTCTCAATTCCATCCATATAATATAATTCTCCTGCTCATGTGTATGTTAGTGAACTCCTCCTAACGGCTGGACCGATTTTTCAAATTTAAGACCTGCGAACAGGACAATGTCTGTCGGGTCCACTAGTCCTTCTATAATTTGATTCGGCGTTAACTAAAGTTCTTAATTCTAAATATTATTTTGTTTAAAATTTTAATTTAAAATTAAACATTGCTGTTTCTTTAAAAGTAGTCACATATTGTCTACCTATCTAATATAAAACCTTTTGAAAGACTTGCAATAAAAAAAATGGTTTGATTTGAAGCTCCTTGAGTTCTTTAAATGAACGCACATCAATAACAGAGTGCGTTGCTAGTAGATGGCAAGTCAATGAACCTGTTGTAAGGAGTCTAATAATCTTCATAAAATTATTTAAAGAGCCAATCAAATGCGGCCCGACACGTTGGGTTCCGTGCCATCGTACAATGTATAACTTTGAAATATTTTTGTACAGGAAACATTATATTACGCATGTCGGCCATCTTGGATTTTTACTAGGTCTCACTAAACACAAATTCAAAATAGTTATTTGTTCAACAAGTGAGCAAAGTTATTTTTTGCTGTGAGTGCTGACTTTAAATCACGAATTGGTGAAGTAGTCTAGAATTGAATCACAGGCGAGGCGAGTGATTCTAATATAGACCACTGAGGTAGTGAGTGATTTAAAGGCACGAGACAAAAAACAAATTGCTCTCGTGTAAAACATACAACTTTTCACCTCGACTAGCGAGAAAAGTGTTATAGGTTATAGTAAGAGAAAATTATGATAATATTTAACAATTTTTATTATAATCATCATTACTAGTATTTATTTTAAATATTAAGTCTTTACAAAGGCAATAGTATTTATAAATCTAATTTTCGATAAGTAATATATATTGTGACAATGTATATATATATATTGTGACAATGATAATACGCTAGGCTAAAATGAGTTTCGGAACGCACCGGATCGCATTGTTTCTTTTTTTAACACGGAGTAATTCCCGGATGTATGGTCATGAGGGGTTCGAAATTTAAATCGCTTTGCCTCACGCTCGCAGCAAAAAGCGTTTATGCTGCGAGTTTTCACGTAGCAATAGGGCCCTTTTCGTGCTGGAGAGGTGAAATATATAGTCAAAGTCAAGTCAAAGTCAAAAAAATCTTTATTCAGTGTAAAACTTTATAAGTTATTTAGTGCAAGTCAGGATGAAGTACAAAAGTTACAATAGCATTCAAATGAGTATAACAATATTCATTAACAAAATTTAGAACATTAATTCCAACTATCTTCATCATTCAAATAATCTTTCACATTATAATAGGCCTTAGATGTTAATTTATTTTTTACGATACATTAAATTTTTTTAATAGCTTATATATATATATATATATTTATATTATAATAATGTATTAAAGCTTCTTTGACAAAGAACGCTTACTGTAGTATAGTAAAGAAGGATGCATGTTTCTTGTCTGGTTCTGCCCAGGCCACCTAACATTTTATATTATTACTAGCTGACCCGGCAAACGTTGTGTTGCCATATAAAGTATAATTCACGCGATAGTTTTATAAGTAATAAAATATTGCCTATATTATAGCCTGTACATCATTTTGTTCTATTGTCAATAGTTTTTGCAGCGCACGCAAAAATAGGTTTTCGATTTTACACCTTGTGTTACAAAATAGCAATTTTATTACGGATCCCTAATTTTGAAAAAAAAACAGCCTATAGCCTTCCTCGATAAATGGACTACCCAACACTGAAAGAATCATTCAAATCGGACCAGTAGTACCAGAGATTAGCGCGTTCAAACAAACAAACAAACACTGCAGCTTTATAATATTAGTATAGATATTAAATTCTGATTCAGAGCTCTATCCACTTTATCTGAAAATGGTAGCTTGAACATGGTAGTAGATTATCTAAAATATAAAATTCTCATGTCGCGGTGTGTGTAGTTTAACTACTTCGAAACGGTTTGACCGATTCTCATGAAATTTTGAGTGCATATTGGGTAGGTCTGAGAATCGGACAACATCTATTTATTCCACGCCATTTTTTTTTTAATTTTTTTTTTTAAATTGTTTGATTAGTCAGCATTAAAAAATACACACAACTTCAAATTTTCACTCATCTACTTTCAACAGTTACTTTTGTATCGCGATTTTAATATCGGCAATACAACGTTTGCTGGGTCAACTAGTCTATATATAAAAATAAATTGCTGTTCGTTAGTCAAGCTAAAACTCGAGAACGGCTGGACCGAAGCTAATGTTGGTCTTGAATTACTTGTGGAAGTCCAGAGAAGGTTTAAGAGGTGAATAAATATTAAAACGCTTGGAATTAAATAAAAACAACAATTTCGATTTTCCTTTGATGTGTTGTGCAGAAATCAAATTGAAAGAATAGTGTAAAATGAATAACTATTTAGAATTTTTATATCTTTCCAACCCTCTCAGGAGGTATAAAAGAAAGTTCATTTTAGCTAAATATTGTTGGTAGAAACTACAGTTGTGAACTATCTATCAGTTTATTTTTATATAAATTGATAAATCTTCATTCAATATGAAGTCAATAAAGTTTTTAAAAATAAAGATTTTTATAAGTACTAGGTACGTGCTTAGTCATGTGTGTACGCGGACAAAGTTGCGGGTATCAGCTAGTAAAAACATTTATGTTTCATTCTATTTCAATAAAGATTAAGTACTTGACTTTCACTTTAAAGGATGAAAGGACGGACAACGGGGTGTTAGTAATATGATACCCGTTGGTGTATCTTTTTGAAACATCAGTATTATATATACAGGGTGTCCCAAAGTTATGGGACATGGAGGGAAAGTACCTTAAATATCGAAGATAGGATATTTTACTAAAAAAAAACTTTATGTTATTTTTAAAAGTTAGTACTTCTGCATTATTTCGGTTCGATTCCCAGACGAGGCAAGTAATTTTTAGAAAATCTTTGAATACAGAATTACTAACTTTTAAGAATAACATAAAGTCTTATTTCAGTAAAATAGCCTATCTTCGATATTTAAGGTACTTTCCCTTCATGTCCCATAACTTTGGGACATCCTGTATATACTAGCTGACCCTACAGACGTTGTTCTGTGCATAATAAATAAAATACGGTTTTTTATGAACTTGTCAGTAATATTTCATAACACCAAGAATTATTTTGTAAAATATGCTCCCTGTCAGTGACTAATCACGTTCTATATTATGTATAGAACGTCGTTGCTCCCTGTTGTTAACTATAACGAAATTATTTCACAGCAGAACTGTCACACCGTGCGTCAATAAATTCTCTCATAGTACATATGTCCATACACAACAAATATTGGAAATAAAAATAATTACGGGTCCCAAATCGAAACAAAAACTATCCTATCTCTCAAGTTGGACTAAACTGCGCTCCATGAAGTAATCCCCATTAAAATCCGTTCATTAGTTTAGGAGTCCATCGCGGACAAACAACGTGTCACGTAATTTATATATATTAAGATTATATCAGCACTTAGCATCCACATCTAAAGTAGTGGATTACACTAACCGGACATACTTGTACCAACACTTGGGTATCTAGTTTGATTGCAGTGTCAATGGAGAGCTTGTTTAAGTGATTTTTCAATTGCCTGCTGAAGTGGTCGATTGATTAATTGTTCTTAAACGTTCAATTTCCTGTATGAATTAACCGACCTTTTGTACTAGCTAGTTTTTTTTCTAACAAATCACCTGTTTTATTGATTTAACAAAATGATGCTGGTAGGTAGATGTCAACTTCAAAGGTCCGCCAAATTAAGTATTTTTTAACCGACTTCAAAAAGGAGGAGGTTATCAATTCGATCGGTATTTTTTTTATGTATGTACGCCGATTACTCTGAGATTTATGATCCGATTGGTGTAATTCTTTGTTCGATGCGAAATCGTTGCCATTTGGCTACATAAAAATTTTACATAGTTTGGCCTAGTAGTTTTCATTTTATGATAATTTTTATGAAAATTTTTGTCTATCTGGATGACATAATTGTTTTCTGTGTACGGCTTTTTTTGGAGTTTTCATTCAGGTTTTTTATATATTATTATTAACTGACACTAAAACGTAAAAAATAAAAAAAACTAAGTTTAAAAAACCGACTTCAAAATCTGAAAAGTATCTGAAAATCTTGAATATTTTTTTTTATCAAGGTGTGTAAACTGTATTTTAGTACTGTAGTACATTATTATTGTCCATCTCAAAGATTGAGCTGGTGACTAGTTATATGTTTCTATATTCGATATTATTTAAAAAAAAAATACCTACTTAGCTATCGCTTTTCCATTTCACTCTTTTACTAAGCAGTTATTTCCATCACCGGATCTTGTACTACATATAATCTTTTTTTCTATGAAACGGAAACGTAAGAACCAAAACATATTGTGACAAATCCGATTTGATTTTGAAATAAAATCCAAGCATATATTTTTTGCGCCTCTCGTTCTAAACTGAAAACGGCTTTTTAATCTGACTCCAGGGAATATGTAAATGTAATAGTATCTAGATACGTTACACAGAAAAGTTTTGTTTACACATTTTTTTTGCAAATAGGTTTCACATGTTTTTTAACCCCTAGATTCTAAATATCCCTCACGTTTTAAACTGAAAATGGCTTTTTAATTTGACTTCAGCTAATATGTAAATGTAATAGTAGATACGTTGTACAGAAAAGTTTTGTTTACACATTTTTTTTGCAAATAGGTTTCACATGTTTTTTAACCCCTAGATTCTAAATATCCCTCTCGTTTTAAACTGAAAATGGCTTTTTAATTTGACTTCAGCTAATATGTAAATGTAATAGTAGATACGTTGTACAGAACAGTTTTGGTTACACATTTTTTTTGCAAATAGGTTCATATGTTTTTAATCACATAGAGAAAAATTTAAGAAATAAATATTTTAACTGTTGATCATCAATATACTCTTGATAATGTTATGTATCTACTACTACATATTATGTAAATTTGCTAAATACTTTGATAATCTTAATGTTAACACCAGAAACAAATATAAACTTGGTATGCCTAATACTCAGTTTAGTCGAGTTAATTAGTCTTTTATTGGGCGATGTATTTGCTGTTAAAACATGATCTCTAAATGTACGAAATAAATGTGTTTCGCAGTTCAGAACAATTGTTGAAAAGCGTTTGTGTGGTAAAGGTTAAAATAACATAAATGACTTTCTTAATGATACCACAGATTGGGAATGGAGCGACTGGAATGGAGGATTATTTAATAATAAATTTAATTCTTCCCGTTTTTCTCAGGTCTGAGGCATACTTTTTTGGATGGGTGGTAGTTTTTGACAATAAGTGATTTCAAATCCTATTTTTAATATTTGAATTTTTATTAAATCTTCTTACTTTAATTGTAAGGATAACTTAATTCTTTAGCTTCTTTTAGCCATTATATAATTAAATATTATGTTAAGCCAGTCATAATTAATAGGTAGGTATAATAAATTATTAATTCGATTTTTCCGCACACGCCAACTTAACTATACTTGAATGGCCTTACAAATAAACTTGGCATAAAGACCAAGAGTATGCAAAATGTTTACAATTAGACATTTTGCTTATGTTTGGTTTATTCGGATGTATAACGATTCCCGCGTTAATTTGCAAGGCTGCTTGAAATTCGGAAAATTGCAAAGTTATTATTATCATCGTATTGACAGTGTTCTCATCGATATAGTCAACATTTTTATGGTGGGCAGAGGCAAGGAGAATCATCTCTTATGGGAGAAAAGTTGAAAAAGTGTGCAGCTTATGTAGTCAATAACAGTTCAAAAAGCTTCCACTACGGCGCTAGTGTAGGCACAGGGTATTGGAAATATGGTGAATGTAGCAATTGTAAATGAATTGAAGTATGTCGAGTTAAAAAAATAATAGTATTGTCGTCTAAAGTAGTTAATTATTGAAAATTTCAACAACTTACGCAAAATAATGTAGTCAATATAACCTTAAAGAGTTATTATGATAAAACGTGTAGCTAGATTAGTATTATTTTAAATTTGGCGCTTCTTTTAAGATTTACCCTGATGCTACTTTAGCGCCACCCTAATTTAACGCATTTTGACAGACACTTTTTCATATACACAGGTCATTCTCCTTGCCCTCTATAAACATTTTGCATATTCTCGGTTTAGGTTTATTCTCAGGTATAAAGTTACACGAAGTTTATTAGAAATGAAAAGTTTAAGACGAATATATAATAAATTGTTTTAATAGGAGTTAATATCTCTAATAATGTTACAATGTATAATGATTTAAGAACGATTAAATAATGAAACCATTCCATACGATGGCCAATTACTATAATGCGTACTCTATGGACGTTAGCGTACGTTATGGTTATTATTTCTATTGCGATATGAGTACGATACAATAAAAGCGGTAAAATCCGGTTTGGTCCTCATTAAATCTTCTTTGAGGCGGTAATGTCCGGACACAAATACGTGATGAAGCGATCAACAAGAACTCATGAGGTTTCGACTCAGCTATGGGTCATTCCGCATTCCTTACAATAAACATATTAATTAGATGGTGTGTTGGCTTCTGAGAACTTAAAAGCAATTAGATAATATAATATATGAAAAATTTGGCATTAGTAATCAGTATTACTGTCATTTTTTGTACCTAACAAGCCCAAGGTAACATTTCATTTAGAACAAATAAAAGTTTCTTCTGTTTCTACCCACTAAAATTACCACCACATTACCTACTTACATTACCCACACATGAGTAAAATTGATTGAATTAGGCTTTTATTAATATTTTGCGGAAATCCATAAGAAAATTTCGCTAAGTTTTGTCTTTAATCAATTAGACAAGAGTTTCTCCTCTACACGAGGCATCTTCAGGATATGTTGACCGATGGCCGTTGGGGCAGGAAAGTCCTCGAATGGCGACCACGTACCGGAAGACGCAGTGTTGGTAGTGTTGGCAGGCCCCCACAAGATGGACTGACGATCTGGTGAAGATCGCCGGAATACGTTGGATGAGGGCAGCGCAGGACCGATCGTCGTGGAGATCTTTGGGAGAGGCCTTTTTCCAGCAGTAGACGTCTTTCAGCTGATGATGATGATGATAATCACGTAATTGTACATTATATTTTAATCTCTTTGCCTCTTTTCTATCCAGTCGCGATTTAGTAGATATTTTTAAATTTTTATCACCTAGTGAAATATTTAACCCATTTTCGTTGAGATATAATAAAAAATTGCTGGTAATAACTTGCAGCCAGTTGCCAAAATAAAGACATATGGAAAAGTCTGGAGGGGTTCTTGCAGGCCTTGCACGTTAAATTATATGTAACTTTTTAAATATTTTAGTATATAATATATATTTTCATGTAATATAAGTAATATTTTGCTTAATGAGCATTACTACCTAATGATGATAATTATCGAATAAAATTAGGTAGATACCTACCTATTCAATAAGAATGTAATTTCATAGCAATTCAACTAATCCTGGCCCAAATATATGCATAATATGTTGAACAATTATAATATTTATATTTTCAATACAACATAGTTAAAAAATATAATAATTTTATCAAATTAGTGTATTGTCATCGCTCATCGATAAATCTACGAGGTTTGAACGTGGCCGTTTAAAGTGGGTCAAAATCGCACCCAAATGAGTCGGTTACAAACAAACATACATACAGTTGAAGCTAATAAAAGCGCGTAAAAAAGATATTCTGTCATGCGCGAGCCAAGATAATCTATTTATTTTAAACATAAACGGCCTTAAAAATAAAATTGGCATAAAGTTATTACTAAGCATAAACCAAAAATGTGTAAAATGTTTATAAATAGACATTTTGCTTACGAATGATTTGTTCGGACGTATAACGTTTCCCGCGTTTATTTGCAAGGCAGCATGTCATTAGGAAAACTTCAGAATTATCATTGTATTGACAGTGTTGTCAACAATAATGTAAACATTTTGCATTTTCTTTGTTTATCATCAAAAAATAAACTTGTTATAACTTTATACCAAGTTTATTTGTAAGGCCGAAATGGTTTTTTAAATTGATATGGTCACTAAAAGATAATGCTAGGTTAGTTAATTAAGTAATCCCCACTAATATGTAAAATCTAGTAACTTATGATAGAATGACCCTAAATTGAGACTGAAGTCTTAGTTCAAAAAAGGAGGAGATTCTCAATTCGTCGGTATGTTTTTTTTATGTTTGTTACCTCAACTTTCGACTGGGTGAACCGATTTTGATAATTCTTTTTTATTTATATTAAAATTTATATATAGGTATAATTCTATAAATTTTTGGAGTCGGTGTCATCCAAGATAGGTTTGAAACTACATACATAGTTATAGGTGCTTGAGTTGTAAGGAGGTGAGAGGCGAGAGCGGGTCGCGGCGGAAGGACACCGATTCCAAAAATTACAATAATCGTAACTAGAATTAAATTAATTAATTAGATTAGATTAGATTGTATAAAAATACGCAATTATTTTTATACTTTTTAGTGCATATTATATCTATTGTTTTGGAATAGTGTTTTTGAAGTCGGGTGATTTTTTGTTAATTTTTTTTTTATTTACAATTTATGTTTTTGATTTTAAACATATCATAATCAATAATATGTGGCATTACTTATGAAAGTTTGACCTATCTCCAATTATTAGTAAGGCTTAGTTATTTCTCGTGAATCATATCTAGGACTACCAACCACTGAACTCTTCATAAAATCTATAAAATAAAACTTAACAACGAAAAACAGTCTATTAATTCGATTCTCGAACGATTGTTCGAACGAAGTTCAAAATTAGCCAATTAAAAAAGTCGTATCAAAATAGATTGATTAGTCGGGCGTGGAAACAATCATCAAAGATCTCACCATAACATTCTCGGCTAATGTTTTAAACGATCGAAGACTATAGTCACAGCTATATTGGAGAAGATAAATTAAACCAACGTCAATGATTCAACCAGAATGCTGAATAACTAACATTATTGCTAAGTAGATATATTATTTCACGTGACGATGGTAAAAGGCCTGATGGCATGACGTTGATTCCTTGGAGTCGTGGAAAGCCGCTGGTGTGGGATGCGATTTGGACACGCTAGCCCCCTCTCATGTTGAACATTCATCTAGAGTTGCAGGTGCAGCGGCGGAAACTGCCGAAAGCCTAAAGCGGAGGAAATATGCACTCGATGATGCATATTTCCTCCGCTTCGGATCGGATACATATTTGTTCTCTTTGGGGTGGAGACGATGGGTCCTTGGGTTTCATCGGCACAAAAACTCATAAGAGAGTTATCCAGGCGTCTAACCAATTTAACAGGTGACCCAAGATCTGGTACGTACCTCTGTCAAAGAATAAATTTGGCCATACAAAGAGGTAACGTTGCCAGCTTCATGGGCACCTTACCTGCCGACAGCGTTCTTAATGATATTTACTATTTGTAATTAATAAATTTTATTACATTAGTTAAGTTTTATTTTATTATTTATTATATAAACAGTGTTATTAATTATTAAGTCATATTTGATCGCTATAAAAATATTTCTGAGTAGGCTTTCACCAATAATAATGAATAATTAAGGCTTAGCGATTACGCCTTCTTTATATACGATGTGCGAAAGTTTGTACTTTTATTGCCACTTCTTTAAGCGTCTTTATATTGAGCCTAAATTTGAATAAAAATAGCGAGGGTTACAAAATTGAGTATTTGCATAAATTATTTTTATTATAATTAATAGTACAGTCGTATTTAATTTCATTAAAGTAAAAGAACTGTTTTCCAATTGTTTTCTATCTTCCCCGATGGTGGCTAGTGCAAGAAGAAGAGAAAGAAGAAAGAGGAGAATTCTCCAACATATTATATTATGTTTTTTTAATTCTCATATTATATTACAAGATTATAAACTCAGTAGTTGCCATCCGTGCTAACGTTTTTCCGAAAACCTATCCATTCGTTGTTGATATCATTCTGGACAACACAACCTTAAACACTAAAACAACCAAAGAAATGTTTAAAACTTTACTTTTCTACGACTGCAGAAAGCACCCTGAAGTCATTTTTGATCATCGGTCGGTGATTTAGTTCTGAAAGCGACTTATTTTAGATGACAATCAATTTAAAACCATGATGGTTAGATAATACACTTACAGCCGTTCCCAATATTCAGTCTATCTCTTACTTGAGATAAAAATCGTAACTATCGCTGACTTTTCTGTCCCAATAAACTTATCGACGGTAACTCACCTTATCCGCACGCTGTCGGTCAATGTCGTATAGCTTACCAGCGATAGAAGTTTGTATGGAAATTTCAATTCACGCGTCCCAATATAAGGCGGTAAGAATGACTTATCGGATGTATTGGGACAGGTTCAGATTATTGACAGCTAATAAGTGACAGTAGAAGGTAGTAATTTATCTCTATCTGTAGATAGTATATTGGGAACGGCCGTTAGAATGTTTGATAAGTCTACAGAACAGCTCTATGGCTTCACCTGGACCAAAACTATTAGGGTCCGAAAATATCAGAAAAAGAATGTAGTACCCCTCTTTCTTTAGCACTTCCTTGCGGAGGCAATGCCGTGCATTCCAAGTCTACCTGGTCCATGCTTTTAGAAATCCACGTTTTATTTTCACAAGATTTGATATTCATTACTTAATATTTAATTATTAGAATAAAATAGTAGTTAAAAATAAACTAAACATTTTATAGAAAACCGAACTAAAAAAATAGAAAATATTTCCTACTTTTTAGTGTCGTTTATTTATAAAAGCGTGATTATTATGTTTTTTTATTAAATATAATTTGCATTGTTAAATTAAAAATTCTCTTTGGTACCTATTCGAAAATTTCCGAAAAAAGTTATATAAATTAGCAAAACTCTTATTTTGCAAATTATAAACGGGATAATTTTATCAAATTACTGTATTGTCATCGATAATTCTACGAAGTTTGAACGAAATCTGGCCGTTTAAATTGGGTCAAAATCGCGCCCAAATGAGTTAGTTACAAACAAATATACATACAGGTGAAGCTAATAAAAAGTGTGTAAAATTGTAGTAAAAATAAACTGTGCTGTAAAATATGAGCTCCTATACAAATATAATATTTCTATCAATTATTAATGGTGAATTATGCAATAATAATTAATCAAATAGTCAATAGTAACTAATCTATTACTTACCATATTTGTCACCATCCTTAATCCAAACAGTGCCATAGCTTGTTTATTTGAAAAAAAAAAACGTAACTGATTTCCTTTACATGTCCTAACACGGAAGATGTTCTATTGTGTTAAAGCTCCGACAGACTGCAGGCCCTACACAGCCTCGGAAGTACGCTACACGAAGTCCCGTGCACCAATAAAAAGTAATTAAGACTATGAATGACATAGAACAGTTAATTTACCACACATTTTTTAATTCATTGAGATCTAACAAAACAAACAAACCAATTAAAACTTTACGATTTGGCTCTAACACGTATAAGTATTTATGTAAATTTATTTATAAATTAAAACATCTGCAATAATTTAAATCGGTGATTATAACACTAAAAATGACACAATGGATGTAGGTTATATAATGTCTTTAAACACGAGCGAGCTAAATAAGAGCGACCGTTATTCTACATCAATTATTATTACTTATTGAGTTTTTGCTGCAATCTAGTAACACTATAATAACCTTAACTAACAATATATGCAATTCAAAGAATCTAAGCGTAATAAACCCGTGATATCAGCAACAATTGGTCGTGCGTAGAATCAATCGGCTTCGACATCATGATAACTCTTTGAATTTCGAATGTTTACGAGAAGCGGATATTGTAGTAATTTCTAGAATTTGTTTTTCAAGTCTTACGGTTCCGTATTCCCATTTTGCATTTGTTTGTTGGTGGAAATAAACTTTATAGAACGGTTAGATAATTTCGTGTTACGTAGAGACGTCGCTTCACAATATCTATGTCTTCTACCGCATTTATCACGGGGGGTGTTCCGAAGAGCTGTTTGAAGTGATTCCTGCCGCTGAATTCTACTTTCGCCCCACACTTCAGGATATCATACCCACCATCTGGATGTGTGGCGTTCCTCCACAGTGCGGTTTTTCAGGACCTTTCTTCTACGTTCATCCAAGTTGTGGAATGAGCTTCCTTGTTCGGTGTTTCCACGACGATTCGACATGGGTACCTTCAAAAAAAGCGCGTTAAAATTTCTGAATCGTCGGCAACGCTCAAGAGATGTGGGCGGCAGTGATCACTTAGCATCAGGTTACCCGTAAAATTGCTTGTCCGTTTCTTACATAAAAAAATAAGTAGTATTTGTGACTAAACGAAGCAATGTAGCTGTTAGCTAATAAGCTTATCTCCCTATCTAGTGGTAGATACAAATAATTATAAAAAAAAATCTTGATTTTTTTAGTATAATTGTCGACTTGTTTGGTTGACTTTGTTCATTTCTTTAATTTCGTTAGATCATAGAATGATTGTTTTGACGATTAATAACTATTTCACACATATTTTCGAATATGTTATACCACTGTTGTTGTAACTACAACTGGTGAATCTTAATAAATAAATAAATAATAAAATAAAAAAGTCGATACGCCTGTGATCTTTGTCAAAAAATAAAATCTTATCAATACCAAGGGGAAAGAGTTTTTCGCATTTTATATGAAAACTCAAACTATCATTTTTTTTATTTTTTTTATACATTTAATTACACTGTTATAATATGTGTTAATTTATTCGATGACTTGTTGCCATTTTGGAGGTATTGACATAATCTCGTTGCTGTAGAAGTTTTAGGACTTCTTCTTAATCCTAGATAGAAAGAAATTTTGTGTGTGTATCTAGCAACAGTGGGACTCTTCTTCATCTGTTTTTAAGCTATCTAATCTTTCGTTCATTTCTTTTTTTTTGAAGGTGTAACAATCTGTCACTGCCGGATTAGATTATTGGCTAAAGATATTGTGTATGTTCTAGCGTTAAGTTTAGAGATGAAAGACTACAGCCCTTTCTAAAGTTCAATTCCGGTCACTTTCAACAAGAAAGAAAAGAGAATTTCTAATAGCTGGATAAAAACATTTTAATAACTTATTTTTTTTAATGTAATCTTTTTATTGTCATCAAAACGTACCGGATACAAATAGTAGGGTCATAGAGATTTTATTACAAAATTTATGCATACTTCATACGAAAAGACTGTTCTCCGACATAATATGAATTTGGTTACTTTTTTTAAAGTGACACTTCTGGAAACTTTCTGGTTGTGGCAGTTGTACCAGACATACAAGATTTATCAATTATACGTCTTCCGAACGGTTGGCTCAGTGGAAGAGCGATCGCACGGAACGCGAGAGGTCACCGATTCGACACTCCGCATCGTTCATAATTTTTGTTTTTAAATTTAATTAGCATATTATGAATGTTTAAATTTAGGAGAATTTTACTAGGAAGTACTTAAGTATCTGCTTCGAGCACTATAATTATGCTTCCTACTAGAACAAGAGCAAGCTAGAAGGAAAATTTCTACACTTTTTTTTATTTTTCCCTCAGGCCTCCATTCCTCGGATTCGTTCTCAGGAATTTGGTTGCATGGTCGATGCCTTCGAGATACATGTCACAAACTCAAATGAGATTAAGATTCAGATTTTCATACCAGCTTATATAATATTATATCGATAAAGAATCCCTGTGAATGGTAATTACTCCGTGTTCTAATAGGGACATATATAGATGAACATAATTTTTTGTTATTTGGTTGAGTTCTCGTGACAGGATCCGTCATGCTCGCCTAAATGTTACTGCTTGTGGTAGCGACGTGGGGCGGGTCGTTACTTTCCCTAAAATTTGGTCGAGGGTGGCGATGGCTAGTTTATGCACCATGCTCATGAACGGGCGCTACTTTTTTTTAGGAAAATAAGGGACGAGACGAACTGCACGTTCAGCTGATGGTAATTGATACGCCCTGCCCATTACAATTCAGTGCCGCTCAAGATTCTTGGAAAACCCAAAAATTCTGAGCGGCACTACAATTGCGCTCGTTACCTTGAGACATAAGATGTTAATTTTCATTTGCCCAGTAATTTGGCTAGCTACGGCGCCCTTCAGTCCAAAACCCAGTAATGTTAACACATTACTGCTTCACGGCAGAAATAGGCGCCGTTGTGGTACCCATAATCGAGCCGGCATCCTGTGCAAAGGAGCCTCCCACTACTTGTGGTGGCTGAATGATCCTGTGACCAGAATACCTTTATTTATTTACCGTGTGTGTGTGAATTGATGTATCTACTGTACATGTTCTGTAATTGAAATGATTTGTAAATCGATGAAGCTGTAAATGTTCATTTAAAAGAGTGGCAATGACTCTCTTGCCACTTCTTCTCATTGAAGCTCAATTTTTTTGAAAGTCGTGGTACCTACATGAATAAAATGATTTTGATTTGTCACAGAGAATGTATTTTATTTCATAGCTAAAAGTGATATACTTTTTTACAATTTTTTTTTCATAGTTCTAAGATTTAGAATTATTTATTGAACGCGGAAAAGATCGTGGCCGGAAGCCAGTATATTTCTTTTTAATCTTTTTTGACATTATAAAATATATTTCTAATTGTAAAAGTTGTTGCATTATCATTAATTAAAACCACTCACTAAGCCGCCATACCTATAAGCATAACACAGCGACTGAGAATTAGTATAAGTTTGCCACTTTGCATTCCGATTCCGAAAATTTCAATAGATATGAATTAATTATGTGTGTTGTTGCAGAGTATTTTATGGGAGGGCACCTCGCGTCAACAGCCCAGAGTTGCGCAAATGATGAGAAGCATCGAAAGTGTCCCCACCACCCCCGGATGTAATGCGCTTACCTTATATACTCGGTGGCAACTACACATTGGACATATCGCGAACACATGTACATGAGGATGTGTGATAAAATGGTATGTGAGCGTTGTACTTGACACGAGGTGGACGTCGAACAAACATAATTTTCTTAAACTTTTCTGCAGATGTTGCGGTCATTGATGTTAATCGCGGTTGTCGGAAGTACAGTGGCACGCCCGGAACCTCCCAGGTCTTACGGTCCTCCGGCTACCTCGTACGGAGTCCCAGCGCCGCAGTACGGACCTCCACAGCAACCGATTGTTCATAAACACGTCTATGTACACGTGCCGCCGCCAGACAATGAACCACCAGCTCCAGCCAAGCAGATCTATGTGCCACCTCCGCAGAAACATTACAAGATAGTCTTCATCAAGGCACCTACGCCACCAACACCCACAGCTCCGGTTATCCCAGTTCAGCCGCAGAATGAAGAAAAGACTCTTGTATACGTGCTGGTGAAGAAACCTGATGAACAACCTGATATTGTGATTCCAACTCCAGCGCCCACGCAACCCTCTAAGCCGGAAGTATATTTCATCAGATATAAAACACAGGTGCGTTAATAGTTATAATAATATAATAAAATTAGTTATATATAAATTACGTGACACGTTGTTTGTCCTCGATGGACTCCTAAACTAATGAACGGATTTCAATGGGGATTACTTCATGGAGTGCAGTTTGATCCAACTTGAGAGATAGGATAGTTTTTATTTCGAATTGGGACCCATAATAATTTTTATTTTCAATGTTTGTTTTGTATGGACATATTTTCTATGAGGGAAGTTAGTGACGCACGGTTTGACAGTTCTGCTGTGAAACAATCTCATGATAACAACAGGGAGCATTCTTTACGAAATAATTCTTGATGTTTTGAAATATTATTGGCAAATTCCTATAAAACAGTACTTTTTTATTATCTACAGAACAACGTCTGTCGTGTCAGCTAGTAGTTATATATATATCTTGAATTATATTGAAAATTGGCTTAAAAGTATTGACCTAAAATTATTGTCACCTAGTTTAGTGACCGATTTGAAGAGTTAGACAAGAGAGTAGACATTATTTAGCAAAGTGTGGAAGTGCTTTGCGTTTACTTTACTTCAGTTTCGTGCAGAAAATATTGTTTTCGTTGCATTCGTACCTATACCGTTTTTATCCAAAAAGCTGGTGATAAATTTGAGAATAATTTTATAAAGTAACTAATTAATTAACTCAAAAATCTATAGTTAAACTAGTTGACCCAGCAAACGTTGTATGCCATAAGTGACAAAAAAAAATTCGATATTTAAAATTTTTGGGGTATAAAAAATAGATTCGACGACTTTTTCTCAGACCTACCAAATATATTGTACATAAAATTCTTGCGTCCATTGCCATCTTGTAACTCTATTGCGTATCTGTAGATGGAATAAAATAATATTAAAATCGCGATACTAAAATAAAATAGGTGTTGTTTGTGTGATCGGGTGAAAATTTGAAAAATTAAAAAAAATGTAAAAAAAAATATTTAGGGGTTGGGGCATGAAAAATAGATGTTGGCCGATTCTCAGACCTACCCGATATACACACAAATTCACGATTTTTCTACAATAATAAGCCTTTTGCTTAGAAAAAAAATTAACACCTATATGAAGTGATTTAATTTAATTTATATTATTAGACACTTTCGGTCTATTTAGTATACGGAGTGGTCAAAAGTAGAAAAAAATAGGATACTTATGAAATTTTTCTTTTTAAATATGTTTGAACATATAAAAATTATATACTATTCTTTTTACACTGGTCATATACTTAAAGCTCTAACAAATCCGATTGAATCTGAGCGGAGCGAAGAAAAATGGCGGCAAAATAAATTCCGCTTGATATTTTAGCATATTTCTAGTTTAATGTAGATCCTCCCCAAGAACATATTAAAAAAAGAATATTTTGTACCGGACCTTGTACTATTTATATCACAGCAAACAATTTAACATAGGCGGCCATTTGATCGCCAATCGCGCATCATTTTGTTCAAATTTTCATGAGTTTCCGGAACGTGAACAAACTGGGAACTCCTTAGTCACTTCTTACAACATGTACTATCTTCTATATAGTTCTATTAGCTAGTACAACACTTATATATGTATTTTTTATTTATTTATTCAGTACAACCACTTTACACATATTATCCTTACAAACTAGTTTTAAACATACAGGTTAAGGTGTCTGATATGTGCAACAATTACGGTGTATATAGCTTTGCCAAAACGCTTAAAAAATACTAATACTAAATGACGTTACATTTATAATAACTAATAACAATAACATAAACTAAATTCTTAAATGCTCCCAAATCTTTAGTTTAAAACTATATAAATAGTCATGAAACACGTCCAACTCAATGGGACCATTTATTAAATTGTACTCCTCAAGAATGCCCTTGATTATTCTAGAATGTAATATTCTACTATGCATTATTCTAGAATGGAAATTTTATTTAAATATTAGAACGAAACTATTATTTGAAACAAAAAACAGATATCTCAATACTATTAATATAAGTACCTACAAAGATTTACTGATGATATATGATTTTCAAATTGGCTGAATAAGCTGAAAGAGATTGTATGAAATAAAGTGTAAGGCTGAGATAGATCTCACATAAGTACTCTAAACCTAAGTCTATAAAGTATATAAGTGTGATAAAACGCGACCTTCACGATCAGCATAATTTCAGCTGTAAAATGACTGTAAAAACGAAATCAAAGATCATGCTAAGCGTACACTCAACTAACTTTTACGTGAGTAAAGTGTGAGAAAAGTCTAAGCAAATTCAAATACAAATTACATTTATTCAAAATAGGATTCAAAATCACTTATTGAACGTCAAAAACTACCACCCATTCAAAAAAAATACTGCCTCAGACTTGAGAAGAATGGGCGCAAGAAACTCAGCGGGTTTTTTTTTTCTGATATAAAAATATGGATTACAATGTGATATCGTACAATAAACATTTATAATTAAAGAGCCTGAGGGTGTTGGCTCCATTCCCCGTCTGTAATGTCATTAAGAAAATCGTTTCTGCTCTAGTAACCTTTCACACACAAACGTTTCTTAACAATTCTTTTAAATTTCGTAACACATTTGTTTTGTACATTTTCTGGGATTATATTGTAGAAGCATATACATCGCCCAACAAAAGACTTACTAACTCGACCCAACCGAGTAGTAGGCATAACAAGTTTATGTTTGTTCCTCGTGTTAACATTATGAATGTAACAGTTTCTAGAAAATTCTTCAACGTGCTTATAAAAATACATCTCAGCCTCTATAACCGTTCAGAATTTATATTATATCCGTCCGCCTTCAAGTCCTCAAGGATGCCTGCTAGATTTTGGGTACCACAACGGCGCCTATTTCTACCGTGAAGCTGTAATATGTAAGCATTATGATGTTCCAAATTCTTTTTCTCAAGTTAAATCCAAAATAGTTTAATTAACTTAGATTACTTTATCACTTCCGTCGGACGTCCCGAGACTCAAACATTTTTTTTTAATTGGTACAAAACATCAGCCATCTAGGATTTAATAAATAAGCTTAATCACTCTACGTATTTTAAAATTATTGACGAACAGTTATTCGTCGTTATTCTAAATTTAAATAAAAACTCTTTAATAAACGTCCGTCGATTTCAGAAACTACGACGAGCCATAGACAATCAAAGTATATTTAGGAAACTCCAAATTGTTCTCAGTTCAAATAGTCGGTTTCATAACAATGTGGGGTTTTAAATAATAATAACATGTATGCATAATAATCTCCATTTAATGGAGGCACATTCTACTAAACGTTGATTGTTACATGTTGTCTTTCAACATAATGATAGCCACATATGTCTCATGAATTGTGAAATCATATCTACCGTGCACGGACTAGTAAAAAAGAAGGACTCCGCGCCGTGATATTAGCAATTGTAGCACCTTTATGCTAGTGTGTGTGCGGTTACGGGGTGTACCAGTTACACAATTTTTCCTCACTTAAATAATCATATATCCACTAATACTTTTATAGTATTGTTTTTACACTTTATCACAGCGCACGACGGCATTTTTAAAATATTTTATTGCGACGCAAACTGATCTGTCAAAGACGATGGTAAATCTTATAATGGCTGCCGATCGGTTTGTACTAGTGTAAGTATATGCGTGGGGCTATGTATTTACACGTTTACCGGCTTGTTTTGGTGCCTCACTAATATGTAAGGTGACACGGAGTCCTTCTTTTTTTACTCGTCCGTGCTACCGTGTTACATTCTGAATTCATCTTATATTTCTTCACAAAAACTAGGATTGCTGCCTCATGTAGAGAATTCTCTACTAATGCGTTATGTTCCAAACTAAGCGGGCATAAGATGCTTCGATTATTCTGGCTCTTCAGAATTTTCATGTGTTGGGGTTTTATCGTTAATTCGTTATCAATTTCAAAACATAGATATGTTACTTGTTTTACCAGTGGGAGGCTCCTTTGCACAGGATGCCGGCTAGATTATAGCTACTACAACGGCGCTAATATCTGCCGTGAAGCAGTAATGTGTAAGCATTATTGTGTTTCGATCAGAAGGGCGCCGTAGCTAGTGAAATTACTGGGCAAACGAGACAACATCTTATGTCTCAAGTATCCTGAGCGGCACTGCATTGTAACGATCAGCTGAACGTCCTGCTCGTCTCGTCCCTTATTGTCATAAAAAAAAATAAGTATTTTGATATGTAGCTACTTTGTATTTGAAAAAGGAATGCAAAAACAAATTGATAAACGTTAGGTACGTAAGTAAATAAATAAATTTTCAAATGTATGGCAGTTTTTGACGTGCAATGAGTGATTTCATATCCTATTTTGCATAAAAATATTCGAATTCGAATATCAATCGGCTACTTTATTTTACCAATAGTTTTGTTTTTTTAAATAAGGCTTTAAAGACCACATTGTGTGCGTCATCTCGTCATCAATGTTAATTTCTTTTTAATTTTCAGAAACAGGAAGGTTACCCGGACGCAGTTCCACCCGCGCCTCAATATGGAGCCCCAGCATCAGCCCCTTCATCATCATACGGTGCCCCTTAATTACCTAAACACGAATAGTATAATCGAGTTATAACCAAAAATTACTTAAAGATGCGTGCTTGGTCTAATAAAGGCCTTATCGTCCACATGATGGTACACCGTAGATCTAAAAAACACATCATTTTGTAATTGTGCGTCTACAAACTGCCCTAAATGAAAAAGATGCTGCCCTAAACCGTTGCAGACAGACGGACAGAAAACAAAAACTATACAAAAATAAACTAAATTCATATGCGTAATTTTACGGTGCATCACGATGCCCAACCTTTTTCTTTTTTAATAACATTTGGCAAAGAGGATGTAAATACTACGCAATGAGAGGCGGGATTGCCTAAATTAAAATTGATATATAGTTTAGTTTGAAACGAGCAGTGATTTGACATTAGTTTGAATTAGTACTAATTGCAGTATGGCGATCGACGAAGACGACGAAGTATAATCCGGCTAAGTTTGAAAGCGAACAGTTGCTTAAACCGTAGTGGATTTCGGCGATCTCCGTTTTTTACAAGATTATAGCCGTCATCTGTCAATCTATCAATGACTGCACGTTTCATACAATCGAGTGAATCGCTTTTTTTCTTAGAGATGTAGTTTCGAGTTTTCAAGACTTTAACAACACTGCGGATTTTAACTGCGAATTTATACAATGAAATGTTGTCAAACATTAATGTCAACATTGCGTAGACATCTACAGGCACTGGCTTACTGTAAACAAACTGTGAAGATTTAGAACACCTCAATTATTCAAATGATTTCATTTTTCTTTAGTGTTAATTCCGCCAATATATATCTTTAAACAATTCGACACGTGTTTCGCCTCTACACTAGGCTCAAAGACCTAGTCTCGTGCCAGATTTTGGCGACCCAACATGTCCTGAGGATGCGAAACGCGTGTCGAATTGTTTAAAGACAAATATTGGCGGAATTAACACTAAAGAAAAATGAAATCATTTGAATAATTATGGATTTCCGCAAAGTAACGCCTACTTCAATAAATTTTCACCTCAATTATGTTTAAATAGATGGATTTATTGAGCGTAATACTGACCAGCATTGCATCTTTATTTTATTGTTATTTACATCAAATTGATGTGGATTTGTAAATAATTTTTATACGTATCATTAAAAGTTATAATAAATATATTTATTTTTTATTTCTGCATATTGAACAGTATTATATCCCACATTTTATATATACATACTAGCTGACCCAGCAAACGTTGTATTGCCGATATTAAAATCGCGATACAAAAGTAACTGTTGATCGTAGACGGGTGAAAATTTGAAGTTGTGTGTATTTTTTAATGCTTACTCATAATCAAACAATTTAAAAAAAAGTCAAAAAAATTTAAAAAAAATGTCAAAAAAATTAAAAAAACATCGTGTGGACCACCCTTAACATTTAGGGGGATGAAAAATAGATGTTGTCCGATTCTCAGACCTACCTAATATGCACTCAAAATTTCATGAGAATCGGTCAAGCTGTTGCTTTAATACACCAATAAGGAATAAATAATAAAGACATTGTTTCTCTGTTTTATGCAGAGATGTAAATATTTCATCATCACCATCATCAGCCAGAAGACGTCCACTGCTGGACAAAGGCCTCCCCCAAAGATTTCCACGACGATCGGTCCTGCGCAGCCCTCATCCAACGTATTCCGACGATCTTGACCAGTTGGTCGACTACCAACACTGCGTCTTCCGGTACGTGGTCGCCATTCGAGGACTTTACTACGCCAACGGCCATCTGTCCGTCGAACTATGTGCCCTGCCCACTGACACTTCAGTCTCGCACTCATTTGTCCTTTGTCGGTGACTTTGGTTCTCCTACGGATCTCCTCGCTCCTCTTTCTAATACGATCTCGCAGGGAAACTCCGAGCATAGCCCTCTCCAGTAAAGACTTAAGTGCATAATATTAAGTCGATTTCCATCGATAAGTCGACCGTATATTTACTTTTTCATGCATTTTTCATTGCTTAACTCATTGTGTCATTAACAACGCAACACAAACATGGAACTGACAGTCATCACCCATCATTTCATCAAACTCGTCAGAATTAACGTTACAATTCTTTAGTCACTTCGAGATAAATAATATATTTGTCTAGTGACTATATTCTACTCAGGTGTACAAAAGCAGTAAACATACTCCGATTGCTTCGAGGGCTTCAATACACATGTGTAGGGGAAACGAACTTTCTCGTAAGTTATGCACACCTAGTACTTTATTTACTATAACTACGAGAAAAATTAAAACGAAAGTAATTAAATAAAAGGCAGTAAGAAATGCATTTTAGTATAACTTTTCTACCCGTATATTTGTCAATAATAAATGAAGTAGATTCGACCCTAGTAGACTTTTCGAGAAGGTCCACAAATGTAAATTGTAGAGAGCCGTTACTGAAACGTAAATTATATAATGGTCGCGGGGACAAGGTAAATATTTCAGTATTGTTGATATTTCGTAACATACTACAAAGTACAGTGCTAATAAATAGCTCACACGGAGAGAGCGGTTAGAGACACGCTAAAAATGAAACCTGTAAATTAAATTTAGTATACCCAGTTCTTATGCAATATTTTATAAGTCATATTCACTTTAAGACAAAGTCCTCCGCCGCATCTGTCTGTCTGTCTGTTCGCGATAAACTTAAAAAGTACTTGCACCGATTGCCATGCAGTTTTCACCAAGGATAGCGTGATTCTCGAGGAAAGAAGAGTACATAATTTGTTATAGTAGTTTTTGTATACATTAACGATTCATTTCATTCACGTTTTATTATTCTTACGGTTACATTTCTTCTATTTTTTCAACCGCTCCATCTAATAAGAATTGTTGGAAAGATCAGGTTAACGACTTTTAGTTGTATCTACTATCTCGATAATAAATAAAACAAAAACATTAAACAAAATATAAATATCACATGTGAACATCTGTGTTCCTAGAGAATTATCTGAGGCACACTCACAGGGATTGTATTGTGCTTTCTACATTTCTTATTTAAATGCGTGCAGCAGTATTTTTATAGATCATATATACGTCTAGATAGACTATGACAGCTGTGAAAACGTCGAAAAAAATAGACTTTAGAACTAACCTCTAATTTGAGCAATTCATGTACACTAACACAAAGTGTCAAACGAATCGCGAGTGTAAGACGTAGCTTTTCACGCACACTTCTAATATTCCTGGCCTGCTTTTGTCGGTTGTCAAACAGCAAGAGACTACCTAGACGTATTCATTATCTATGGAAGGTATTTAGATTTCTATCAGGCTTGCTGTCTATCCGTACGTCTGTCACGATTTTCTCTACGGAATGTATTTGCCCCTATTGTTATACGCCGTTAAGAGCATTTATTCAAAATAGCAAAGAGGATGTAAATACTACGTAATAAGAGGCGGATCTGACAAGAGACTTTTAATAATATTACTGATTTATCAAGATAATATTTGTATTCTTTTATTTACATTGTGATAAATAAACAAAAAAACTATTCATAAGCAGGGCCGGATTTAAACTTAACGCCGCCCCTGTGCACCGGTATAAAATCTGCCCCAATACTGGAATTTTACGTAAACTTATAGTTTATATTATACTTTATTTTTTAAAACTAAAATAACTAATTTATTGCTGAATCTTTAATATATTCTAAAAACATGAATAAATATTTGTCTGCTAGGAAATAAATTGATTAAATCGTTTTATTATTAATTTTTACTAAACGTGCAAAAAATATAATTTACAAATAATGGATAAATTGAAATTCTTGAATTATCAATTAAACCAAAAATTATTAATTAAAAGAATTAATTAATTATATTGAGCAATCTTGATAAGACTATAAAAGTATTTTTTTGGTTTCAAAATTTTGCCGCCCTGGGCACTTGCCTCAACTGCTGGAAATCCACCGCTGCTGATATAAGTAGATACTTTTAAAAATTATTACAGCTCTTGAGTGGTTATATTATCACTGACTGTGTTAGAATAAATAGAGATGTGAAACATGGAATCGAACATTCATTTGCAACAGATTGCTGTTAAAAAACAGTAAGGCATTAATTTTTAAATTCTTTTAGCGAGATTCTAGTCAATGTATAAAATCGTTTGTCTATTATCAAAGCCAAATGTAGAAAAATAAATTTGGAACGGATGTTGAGATTAATAATTAACACTTCGTTGTCTGCCTGTCGGTCTATCAATACCTGTTTGCTCTGAAAACTAAGTAGAAGTCCCTTCTTCTTCTGCACGTTGAAATCTCTTCTCTTCCAATCTATTTTAACATTACGCAGGTCAGATCAAGCAGGCCGATATTCACTTACGACGACTTGATGACCCATACTTACTTCCATCTTGAATTTAAAAAAAATCCAATAATCTCTATTTTTATCATAATTATATGTGTCCCGGCATGTACCTAATAATAAAACTAACTAACTATAAACTATTTCATGCACGAAAATACCCCATACAGGGGTCAATTCCAAAACCCTGCCAGTTGGCAGCTACTTATGTATTTATATCTCATATCTCAAAACAACGGCGGCTTAAGTTCTACGTCCTATAGGGGCTCAATGTTAGTCTTATTGTAAAGGCAAAGTTGGCAAATAACTGTTGTATTTGATTGGCGAAGGAAGAATGTTTAATTTCCAAAGTATTTTAGCACATCTTTTAAAATTGTACGAAATCAACATTATTTTTTCCCATATTTTTTTCCGTATGTTTCCGTTTAAAATGTTTCCTACCTACGATAGTATACAATAATCTATCATTAAATGTAAAGTCTAGGAACAGTAAAATCTTGCTATTTGACTTTTCCGCTTATAATTGGAAATTTAATTTTAAAAGACAGAAAGTGGGAACTTGAACAAATTTAATATGAATGATATTTTCATAACAGCTACCGACGATTATAGGTTATATGTAGGTATATTGGTAACGAATGGTTTTCTTAAAGTTTAAATTAAAGGATCTTGCAAATTGAAATTTTGTCTATAATGATGTATTTAATACAATCTCATGTCGTATGAGACTTATCTAAAGCCGGATTAAGATATACTCGTACTATATTTTAGTACATTATGCACACATTTAGTACATTATTTCGAACCACGAATGTAATAAGTTGTACAAATGTTTGTAACAAACACATTGAGTTCCGTTATGATGTAATGCGAACACAAAGATATTATGAGCTATCCCACGGCATCATTATTCCACTGATTCTGCATTTTCACTTTCACGGGTACCATGAACCATCCTCACAAAAATAATTGTAGATGTGCATTCAGCATTGTGTTTTCGCGCCAACCGCGGTTGTCGGAGGTATAATTTGTATTGTAAATCACGTCTGACCTATATCTTGTATGACGGCTGTATTATATTACGATACAATACACGCATGGAATATAAAAAGCGATTATAGTCCGGCAAATTTTTAGTTGCGACATTGTTACTTCACTAATATTCTAATCATTGCAATATAAATCCTACTAATATTATAAATGTGAAAGTTTGTATGTCTGGATGTATGTTTGAACTTCTTTAACGCAAAATATATTGAATAGATTTTGATGAAACTTTACAATAATATAGCTTACACACTAGAATAACAAATAGGCTATAATTTATAAAACTATGTGTGGATTATACAAAATATAAAAGAAGTGTGATTGTTAGTAATGAATACAACTAGCGCCATCTCTTATCGACTAGCAAGCAAAAGATCTATACAAATGAAAACTTTTATTATAAAAGCGTTTATAATTCATTGAAAATTCTGTTACCAATAGAAAACTACAGTTATTTGAGTATCATAGTGGTAGTCTTTGACATTCAATAAATGATATTAAATCCTACTTTGAATAACAATATTTGAATTTGTATTTATTTTAATATATTAATCCGAAGAATGAAAAGCATTTTTTGTAGAAGTCGGATTTGTTAAGTCCGAGAAAAAATGGTCGACCACTTAAAATAATTTATATGGAAAAACAACGTTTGCCGGGACAGCTAGTGACGTTATAGAACAAGTAAAGTAACTATTAGAACCTATCAACGCACACATCAATATAATCATATATTCTGAATGAATATTGCCGCCTAAAATATTATTTTAGTCCACACATTGCCATCACAACGCATGATTTCAGTTTAGACAGAGCTAGATTGATCTAGAATAACTCTAAATATGTTTCCAAAAATAACAAACGTTCATAAACAAGTTTATTTTGGTCTTAATCTCTCACTGTATTTCGTCCGAGTCGTTGCTAGTTTCACGATACTTTTTATATGTTTTAATCGTGATTATATTACAGTTAAGTAAGAATAATTATAACTATGACTCTTAAAATAAAGGCCGAAACAAATTATGGTGATAGCGAGCCATGCGTCGCTGCGTGGAGCAATAAATTGTTTGTGGGCACAGAAAATGGATTTATTGCCGTAAGTTATCAGATATTTTTCATATAATATGTTGAAGTGTTAAAAATTAAAGATTTATAACTAAGTATCTGATATTATCACGTAATTGTACATTATATTTGTATGCCTCATTTCTATCCAATCGCGATTAAGTAGATATTTTAAAAAAATTATTACCTATATTAAAATATTTAACCCATTGTCGTTGGGGTAACGATATAATAAAAATAGCTGGTTAAAACTGGAAGATCAAATTAAATCCGATTAAAAGTCTAGAAGAATCCTTCACCCTCACATAAGAGGAGTTCTTGCATGCCTGCATGTTAAATAATAGGTACCTTTTTAAATATTTTAATATATAATTTATTTTTTCAAGTAATTTAACTTATATTATACGCATTACTATACCACCTAAAATCTAAATGTAAACAATCTAAAAAAATGTTTGTAATTTTACTTTCATAATGCGAAAAATAAAAGGCTTTTTATTTAATTTAATTTTTATTATTATTTAACCCATTGAATAGTTAACATGAGCTTCGTTTTTTTCTTTACAAGTCTTTTAACCCGGATTTATCTCCAGCCACAAAATGGGCAGCTCACGAAGTTCAAATATTTGCACTAGCTGCAAATGATTCTAGTGTCTTCTCCGCTTCAAATGATGGCAACATAAGAGTATGGAATACGAATGGTGAAAAAATCAAAGAGATTCCAACATCTGGTTCAGATATTGAATCTTTATTTATTCATGGAAAAAATTTATATTCAGGAGATGAAGCAGGAAACGTAAGTAATAAACTAAGTACAAGGTACAGTGTAAAAAAAAGTTTTTGTTTCCATTTCACTTTCTCGTACGAAAACGAATAATATTTCGATTTTTTAAACCTCTTATCACGGACGAGTAAAAAAATAAGGGCTCCGTGTCACCTTACATAACAGTGAGGCACCAAAACAAGCCGGTAAACGTGTAAATACATAGCCCTACGCATACACTTACGCTAATAAAAGCCGATCGGCCGCCATTATGAGATTTGCCATCGTCAGTGACAGATCAGGTTGCGTCGTAATAAAATATTTTAAAAATGCCGTTGCGCATTGTGATAAAGTGTAAAAACAACAATATAAAAGTATTTGTCGATATATGATTATCTAAGGGAGAAAAAATTGTGTAACTGGGTATACCTTTAACCGCACACACATTAGCATAAAGGTGTCCGCGGAGTCCTTCTTTTTTTACTAGGCCGTGCCTCTTATGCATTTTATTGAATTACATAGATGTATTGGTTTAAGGTAGTAACGTGTAGTTGTCATTCGATTACATTATGGAAATTAAACAAAAACAAATAGTTAATCGTATTTTTGCAATAGATTTATTTATTTACTTTTATTAAAATTATATTTTTATTATCATGCTGAATTGTCACTTTTATGAATTTCTTCTATCCCAGATATTATATCGCTATCATTGTCATCGATAAAAAAATAGCTATTTCAAGAAAAACCTCCAAACGTAACATTGGCGACAAAAACTTTAAAAAGTACAAGTATCTCATACTACATATTTACCCTGGATGTGTTTTAGTGATCTTCTTAATTTTGTTTGATTCACATTTAGATACTTTTGTACGTTGTTAGTTGTTTTCACTTTTAACCTAAGACTTTAGATCAGTTATTAAACGTCTAGACATACTTTCCTCATGCCTGAGAAGAACGTGGACAAGAAACTCAGCGGGCCCCTTCTTTTTTACAAAATTTTCGTTGCAATAAAATATTGTAATAAAAGAGCCTGGAGACGCTCCATTATCAGGATATGGTATCATTAGGAAAATCTTTTATGTTATAGTAACCAGAGATCTGTTTAAACAGATCTCTTTTACCTCTTCTGTGGTATATATAGTATGGTATATATAGTTATTCTTTTGATATTCATAACAGACTTTACTAACTCAACCCAAAAAAATATTCAACTCAATAAATGGCTGCGAAACAGTACTTAGGTAGTTTCCGATTTCAAATTTTTATTGATATATATATATTTACTAAATCGTTTGCCAACTGATTTACACGAAAGCTTTTATAAGGGTCTACAAATTTTTTAAATAACCATGTTGATCCAATTTATGGGCAACTCAACTTATTTATTTAAGTTTTAATAACTAATTCAATCAATGGAAAATAAGGATTTATAAAGAAAGAAAAATATTAATTAGATAAATGCTAATTATGTATTATGCATTAGATATCTTTGTGAGTTTTGTACGATGGCTTTTATAAATAAATTATATATCAGCAGCAAATTGTGTAGAACATGTTTCTTTTTAATAACAAATTTTGATGAGCAAAAATTTGCTATTAAAAAAGCAAAAGGCGCTAAATTTTAATAGTCACTTCTAAAATGTTATGTATAAAATTCATTAGAACCGAAATGAGGATGAGGCACTAATATACTATACATTATGAACACATCGATAATGCTTGATAAAAAATACATTAAACATTATGAACGTACGAATCGCATGTGAGTAGACGCATTTCTTGTGTGTAGTTAAACATAATTTATTTAATTATAATATTATTATTTTATAGGTGTTTGTTTTTGAGAATAATGAGCCAAAAGCCGCTTACAGTGTATTAGAAGAAGTAAAAGATATCAAAGTGAACCTACCCTATATGTTCACTGCTCGAGACCTTTACGTTACCGTAACGGAAATTAAACCTGGTGAGCATGAAATAGTTTTTTTTTTCTTAATGAAAATAAGGGACGAGACGAGCAGGATGTTCAGCTGATGGTAATTGATACGCACTGCCCATTTCAATGCAGTGCCACTCACGATTCTTGAAAAACTCAAAAATGCTGAGCGACACTACTCTTGCGCTCGTCACCTTGAGACATAAGTTGTTCAGTCTTATTTGCCCAGTAATTTCACTAGCTACGGCGCCCTTCAGACCGAAACACAATACCAATGCTTACACATTATTGCTGCACGGCAGAAATAGGCGCCGTTGTGGTACCCATAATCTAGCCGGCATCCTGTGCAAAGGAGCCAAAGGTTCATGCTGTGTTTTTGACATGAGATTAAATGATAGTTTTTTTTAACCACAGAAGAATCAAAAGATCGTTTCGTCACTCGGCATGTAATGGAAGGACGAGCTCCGTTAGCCCTGCTACAGCCATATCTTCTGACGGTGGCCAGAGGTGGTTATAACTTGCAATTACACGATTTATCTTTTGAATCAAGATTTAAGAAGCTTCATGAAATTAAGGTAATTAATACATGGTCATTGGTATAATTACCCATTTTTCACACGGACTAGTAAAAAACTAAGGACTCCGTGTCACCTTACATAACAGTTATTTTAGGAGTGGTAGTGCCGGGCCAAATCGG
>CATIXQ010000005.1:18323905-18433774 GCA_949711755.1 Leptidea juvernica | reverse complement strand
AGAAATACCACTCCCCCACTCGAAACCGGCGTGAAATAGCGGCTATGTCGCTGTGTCTCGTCCGGTGAGTGGGGTATCCGGAGGCCTACACCCCCCCTCCCAAATACAAATGGCAGCACAGACTAAAACGAGAGTACACCAGGACGGTACCAGGCTATGCAGCCCTGGAGAATCCGTCCCTGGGCGTCCACAAATAGGGCCTGTACCTAACAGTGGTTGCCCAGGCTGCCCCGCGTATTCTGGAGGGGGCAAATCTGCGCTGACTCGGGGCAAACAGAGCAGGAGGCTCAAACCACCCTCCTCCACACTCGCTGTGGACTTTTGCAACATCAGGGGGCTTCGCTCAAATTTAAATGCCGGCCACTTACACCTGGAGACGGCGAAGCCGGCCCTGCTCTTTTTAACCGAGACACAGATATCCTCCCTGGCTGATTCATCTTACCTTTCCTACCCGGGGTATAATTTGGAACACTCCTTTATACCACGGGCTGGCGTGTGCGTTTACGTCAGGGAGGATGTCTGTTCTCGACGCCTGAGTTTTCTTGAAGGACAGGACCTATCCATCATATGGCTGCGTGTAGACTGCGATGACCATCTGCGAATCTACGCATGCCTGTATAAGTCCCATAGCGGTAACGCAGAGACTGACCGGCTCCTCGAACACATCCAAATGGCTACAGATTCCGTGTTGGAGCAGATCCCCACTGCAGAGATCGTGTTTCTTGGCGATTTTAACGCCCACCACGCCGAATGGCTACGCTCACGTACCACCGATCATGCAGGGAGATCTGTTCACGACTTCGCCTTAGCATATGGTCTGACGCAACTGGTTATTGCGCCAACGCGAATCCCAGATGTGCAAGACCATACACCTTCACTGTTGGACCTTCTGTAGACCTCACATCCGGACGGCTACCTAGTTTCCGTTGACCCTCCTCTGGGATCGTCGGACCACTGCCTGATCCGGAGCACCGTGCCGATCACGCGCCCAACACGGCCCCGCTTCTTAGGCTGTCGCCGCGTGTGGCACTATAGGTCAGCAGAGTGGGACGAGATGCGGTGCTTTTTTGCATCCTACCCGTGGAGGCAGATCTGTTTTTCGCTGGGAGATCCAGATGCCGCTGCTGATGCTGTTGCTGATGTGGTACTGCAAGGTATGGAACTCTTCATTCCATCCTCCTCTGTGCCTATCGGTGGCAGGTCCCAACCATGGTTTGACCGCTCCTGCAAAATGGCCTCTCGCCGAAAGCAGGAGTGCTATCAGGCTTGGGTCAATGCGGTGGTATCTAAGGATGTGAATTCCAGCGAACTTAAAAAACACTTCAATCATGCCTCCAGGTCCTTCAAAAGAGTTATTGCTGACGCGAAGTCGAAGCACATTGGCAGAATTGGCGAGAGACTTGCACGCCTTCCCTCGGGAACTCGTGCGTTCTGGTCGCTCGCCAAGGCTGTCCAAGGAAACTTCTGCCAGCCAGCCATTCCGCCACTGCACAGGGATGATGAGTCGCTGGCCCATGACGCGAAAGAGAAAGCTGATCTCCTGGGCTCCCTCTTCGCGTCCAACTCGACTCAGGATGGCCAACGTGCACCACCATCGCATATTCCGCGGTGCGATTCATATATGCCGGAGGTAAAAATCCGGCATGGTGCCGTGCTTAAGGCGCTTCTCACCTTGGACATTCACAAATCGAGCGGGCCCGATGGCATTCCCCCGATAGTGCTGCGGACATGTGCTCCGGAACTGGCGCCGGTCCTTACCCGTCTTTTCCGGCTCTCCTACTCATCAGGCGTAATCCCGAAATTATGGAAGGCGGCTTTAGTGCACCCGATCCCTAAGAAAGGTGTACGCTCAGATCCGTCCAACTACCGCCCCATTGCCATTACCTCCATTTCTCCAAAGTAATGGAGTCGATCATCAACCGCCAGCTCTTGGGATACCTAGAGGGGCACCAGCTGATCAGCGACTGCCAGTACGGTTTCCGTCAGGGTCGCTCAGCTGGTGATCTTCTTGCGTACCTCACCCATAAATGGGCGCAAGCGGTTGAGTCGAAGGGAGAGGCGTTGGCGGTGAGTTTGGACATAGCGAAAGCCTTTGATCGAGTGTGGCATAAAGCGCTTATAGCGAAACTGCCATCCTATGGGCTTCCCGAGAAGTTGTGCAAATGGGTCACTAGCGTTTTGGCTGATCGGAGCATCAAGGTTGTTATCAACGGTGCATGCTCCGACTTAAAACCCATAAACTCTGGTGTCCCGCAAGGCTGTGTGCTATCCCCTATGCTGTTTCTTCTGCATATCAATGATATGCTGCAAATCACCAATATTCATTGCTATGCAGACGACAGCACGGGGTATGCTTCCTACACTGGCCGTGCCAACATGCCCCGGGATAGCGTCGACGAGAACCGGATCAAACTTGTGTCTGAAATCGAGACTATGCTTTGCAAAGTCTCGGAATGGGGCCGACAAAATTTAGTCCAATTCAACCCCAAGAAGACACAAGTTTGTGCGTTCACCACTAAAAAGTCTCCCTTTGTCGTATCCCCTCGATTCGAGATCACTCCTCTAACTGCCACAGCCTGTATTGGCATACTTGGCGTCGATATATCGAGCGACGTTCAGTTCCGTGGTCACTTGGAAGAGAAGGCCAAACTGGCCTCTAAAAACCTTGGTGTACTCAGTAAGGCGAGACAGTACTTCACTAAAAGCCACCGCCTGCAACTTTATAAGGCGCAAATTCGGCCTCACATGGAGTACTGTTCTCACCTCTGGGCGGGTTCTCCCCAGTACCAGCTTCTTCCATTTGACCGCATACAACGAAGAGCGGCTCGAATCATCGACGATCAAGTCATCTCCGATCGGCTTGATTCTCTAGCATTGCGTAGAGATGTGGGTTCTCTCTGCATCTTCTACCGCATTTATCACGGGGAGTGCTCAGAGGAGCTGTTCGGGTTGATTCCAGCTGCCGAATTCCACCATCGGACATTACATGCAAAGTACCATCCGCATCACGTAGACGTCTGGCATTCCACAACCGCGCGTTTTCTTCGAAATTTCTTGCCTCGCACAGCCACTTCGGGAAATCAACTACCGGCAGCGGTCTTCCCGAACAGATACGACTTAGGGACCTTCAAGAAAAAAGCATACTCCCACCTTAAAGGCCCGCAACGCATTTCTTGCGGTTACACACTTGATGTTGCGGATGTCCATGGGCGGTTGCCTCACTTCTCCCCATCCCGTGAGCCTCTTGCCCGTTTGCCCCCTCTCATATAAAAAAAAAGTGTAGCACCAAAACAAGCCGGTTAACGTGTAAATACATAGCCCCACGCACACACTTACACTACTACAGGCCGATAGGCGGCCATTATGAGAATTGTCATCGTCTGTGACAGATCAATTTGCGTCGAAATAAAATATTTTAAAAATGCCGTCGTGCGTTGTGAAAAAGTGTAGAAACGATACTATAAAAGTATTATTTTGTGGTCATATATGTTTATTTAAAGGAGAAAAAATTGTGTAACTAGTATCCCCCGTAACCGCACACACACTAGCATAACGGCGCTTCACTTGCTAATATCACGGCGCGGAGTCCTTCTTTTTTTACTCGTCCGTGATTTTTCATAGATATAATAAAATCATAGAATTTTAAAATTTGTACATTGAAGGTGTCCGCAAAATGATAACTGGTGGAGTGGAGAAATAAGCAGAAAAAAGCAAAAAGATATTTTAAATTTGATATATTTGACGGTTTATTCGATTGTTAGTGCGCGCATTATGTTGTAGAAGACATTCATTTGGATTAGAATCGATTACGATACACATTCGTCAGATATTCTTTTTATAAATTTCGTAACAGCATCGAGTTCTATTCTATTGAATTCGGATATATCATCGCCGGCGGTAGGAGAAGAGCCTAATAAAGGGTCATACTCCCTGCCGAAACTTTTGTGAGATGTTTTATGTAAATCATTATTCATATCTATTTGTTTTTAGGCAAGCGACATGATAGTAACGTCTCTGTCAGCAATTGACACATTTGCGTGGACTGGAGGCTGGGACGGTATAGTTCGCCGTTGGAAGATAGCGGATAACAAGATAGAAGCAGGTGGAGAAATCAATCTTGGATGTTGTGTTAATGCGTTAGTTGCAACCACAGCCGAAGATGCCTATGCCATCCTGACAGGGGGACGAATAGTTCATGTTAAATCAGAATAAGATCTCAACTATCGTCTGTTTAGAATCTAGAATAATCTAACATTTATGAAATCTGATGGCACCTCTTCACAATCGGCGATTAGACGCGAGCACGATCGAATGGAGGGCTTATTCGCTTCTAGTCGCCGATCATCGTCATAGTGATCGCGGCGATCGGTGACATGTCGGTTTTTCGGGCGCGCATCAAAGGGAATTCGCGTGTAGTTGCGTGCGCGTGCCCACACGATCGCCTGTCATTTTTTCACTGGAGGACACTGGACAGTAAGCGAAGCCATGCGTACTTCGCCTCGTCGCGTTGTTTTCTTTTCCTTTTATTTACATAGCGCAAGTGCGATACAGTGACTACTGATTGGTCAATGAAGAAACATTTAAATTCATAGAATTTTATCAGAACTACCCAGAAATATGGAATCCCAAACATAAATATTGTATACTGAAATTAATTGATTGGTAGCAGCAGCTATAAACTCCACACGTCCATCTTGAAAGACTGCTGCTCAATAAATGATAACGGACGATCGTGTGGATGCTTACACGATGATCAACGATTTACTTGCCGATGACAGACGATAGAGAGGAGGCATGAAACCAACCATCATGTATATACACCGCCTGGTAGTCTCTTCCCACAACAGCCTAAGACTACGTCACCAAGATACGTGTTACTATTGATTGTCCTTTTCAGTAAATTTAGTTGTTAATTTTGTTTAATTTTTAGTTTTTTCGTCCTCGTTGAATTAATGAAAATAAAATAAATTACTAACTAGCTTAACTAATTCGTAAGTCGTGTGATTCATCTATTTAGATTTAAATCAACTTACGTATTGAATTGTTGGTTTATAATTGCTTTATTAAGAGAAAAAAATACGGGTTGGAGTGCCGGCAGAAGTGAAAACTTGAACATTAACGTTGTGCAGTTTTGAATAATTTGGAATGGTAAGGGAATAATTTTGCACGAATTGCTTTATTTATTAATATTAAAGTACTAGCATTAATGTGGTTAAATACAATATTAATTTGTTGCACTATCGTACACAAAATTGACAATTTAAATTACATTCAAAATTTTAACAATTCAGATCTATTACAATTATTTTACCTTAAAAAGTTTATCTCTCAGAAAAATCAACTTTCATCCATTATTTCAACGACCGTCTTACGAATTTTCGATCATGTCACGTGTCCTGACGCGAGTTTAACATTTTATACACATACCCAAGAAGTTTTCACTTCAAAAACACATTTTTCTGGGGTAATTCAATCACACACAGTGGTAAGACATCGCATTGACAAGACGTGTCATACTAACAGCTCACCATTTCATTCACTGACCTTTATAAATATATTTCATCGCTAGTCGCGTGGCTCATTTATAGCGTTGTTTCACTTGAAAATTGTTCGAGAACCGCATCGCAACTGATGACGTATTCTTAGCCCAATCACGTGACCCAACTGTCACGGGAAGAAAATACCAGGCGGAGTATATTATTACATAATATACTGTACCATGGAACCAGCGATTTTTTGTTCGGTATTTCATACATTTTGTCGTGTTTATTTTTGAATTCTGTTTCGATATTTGTATTTTTATATTTTTGAGTAAATTTTGTATCAACTTAATTGGTTATTATTCTGCTTGTAAAAAAGTATATACTTATCAATAATAATGAAAACTAGTAGTTTCCTTCCTTCCTTTCCTACCTTCTAGTTTTTTTTTATTATACCTATTAAAACCATTAAACTACTTAAAACAAAATACCTACAGGCCAACCAAAAGTTAAGCACGCACAGATCAAATTTAAATATTTTTATTCACAAAAAAACAAGCGACTTCAAAAACACTATTCCAAAATAATAGATATAGCACTAAAAAGTATAAAAATAATCTAATTAATTAATATAATTCTAGTTACGATTATTGTTATTTTTGGAATCGGTGTCCTCCCGCCACGGACCCGCTTTCGCCTCTCACCTCCTTGCGTCGCGCGTGCGACTCAAGCACATCTTACCTATAACTATGTATGTAGTTACAAAGCTACCTTGGCTGACACAGACTTTAAAAATAACAATAATAGTAACTAGAATAAAAATAAAAAAGTATAAAAAATACGCAATTATTTTGATACTTTTTCGTGCATATTATATTTATATCTATTGGTTGGAATAGTGTTTTTGAAGTCGGTGGTTTTTTTTTTAATTATTTTTTATTTTTAGTGAATCTGAAGTAAACTAAATAATAATTTGTTTAATCTAACCAAACTTTCCTATATACAAAAGAATCATCGAAATCGGTTGGCGCGATATTGAGTTATTCGTTCATTTCTCGCGCACATACTTATAGCAAATTTAAGACTCTTATGGTTTTCTCGTGGATGCCATTGTTAGATCTGGACCAAATTGCAACGGGACACGGACAAAATTGTAGCACCACCTTTCAAATAAAAAATCAACTTAAAATCGTTTCACACAGTCGAAAGTTCGGAGGAACAAACATAAAAAAACCGACGAAATGAGAACCTCCTCCTTTTTTGAAGTCAGTTAAAAATAGTATTTGAAATCACTTATGAAACGACAAAAAGTACCAGTCTTTCGAATATTTATGCCTCATACCTGAGAACGGATGCAAGAAACTCAGCGGGCTTTTTCTTTTTTATAAAATTGTGTTACAATCATAATATACAGGTGTTCCAGAAATAATGGAAAATCCTTGAACCCCGCACGGGACAGCTCTCCAGCTCAGAAAAAAATAATTCCATGCGATACCCAAAATATGTTTTTTTTACTTTCATGTGCACAACGCCCACAAAGTAATGAAATTTGTGGCGTTTTTGGTGTCATCTTATTCCTGATAGACTATACTACTAGAAATACATTAAATAATATAAATATCTATGATACTTTTTCAAAAACAAAATAAGAACTTGAGTTTTTGACATGAAATTTGATAAGTGTTTCATGTAAAAAAAAGTATGAAAACGTAAGTGGCCTGCTATTTTAAAAAAATGCGCAGTTCATACAGTATACAAAATGGTATAATACATCATTTTATTTAATACCACTACGAAGTTATTGAGATACAAAAAGAGTAAATACGACTAAAGACAGAATGGATGGTTACTATTTACAACCTGAGCGTGGCTCAAGCCCATATGTTGTTTACACGAGACAAGAATAGGTTGATTTTTAGAGTATGAGCGAGTGAGAGAAAAGACATTTTTTCGCTCGGTACACCGGTTTGGTCAGTATCGGATCGGTTTCAGATACATAGCAAAGACATTTACTTAGTTTAGATATTTAGTGCGTCTCTCGACCTCTCCTTTAGCTGGTTGAGCTATTCACAAAGAAATGGATCCCGACTATTCTAGCAGCCCTGCGTTGCACGCTATCAAAGTTCGAGTTGATACATTGTATGGTTCACAACATATTAACACGCTCCTGCAACACCAGAGGAATCTAGGAGTATTGCCGCCCTTTTAGGGAGGTGTACGCGCAAGGGCGTGCATATCATATAGGCAATTAGGCAGTGCATACATTGTTATGAACCTAAATAAATATAGTGTTAAAGTTAATTTAGTTTTATTATGTTCTATTATTTTATAACCAAATTTCTTTTGAACTCCAACTCATACAATTTTTCCTTACACTAGATACTAAATACCTACCGTAAGCAATCTCCAGATTGCATATTTCAAAGCTCAACTACGACAAGTTAGATCTATATATATTGCTAGAAAACTAATGCACATCTGCGTGTACGCGCTTCTTTAGTCATATCGTCAGCCCACAGAACAGCGTTGCCAACCTTATAAAGCGTCGAATATATGTAGTGTACATATTAATTCAAAATCCGAAGGCATGTCGAGGGCGACGTTGAACTGAGGGCTCCGTGGTAAGAGTCACCGGTTCAACCTATCGCACTACCTACGGTTCCTTGAAAACCGTACTGTGGATAACTCCACACATCCAAGTGGTGAGTATGGTATCCAGGTTTGTGGTGTCGTGAGAAGGTGGAATTGAGTGGGTTGAAAGGAGGCAGGAATGAAGTCAAACAGGTTATCGGAACACTTCCCGTAATAAATGAGTTTGGAGTTTTTTTTTGTAACACGTTTGCGCGTTATTCTACAAAAACTCAACTTGAGTCTTCGTCTTAAATTCAAAAATGTTCTGCTATTCCACGACTCCTATGAGAGGCCCCGATAGAAGATATGTTTCTTCCGGCACTGGTTAACGATTTCCCGAGGGACCTGCTTGGCCCATGTATACGACAGCATATTCAATACTGCAATCTGCATATCAATACATGTTGGAGGCTTACAGCATAACAATGATATGTAGATATATAGAAACAGTGTTGGAGATAATACACAGCCTTGTTCCGCAGCGTTCACGGGCATAGGGTCTGAGCACCAACTAGAAGATCACCAGCTGATTGAGCATGGCGAAAGACGTACTTGTTGGTCATTGATCAAGTGGCGTTCCTGTAGACATGTTCACTTCGCTGAGGAGGACATACTGGCCTCTGAGAAGCTTGATGTGCTCAGTAAGACCAGACAATACTTCACTTTTTTTAATGAAAATAAGGGACCAGACGAGCAGGACGTTCAGCTGATGATAATTGATACGCACATTACAATGTAGTGCCACTCAGGATTCTTGAAAAACCCAATAATTCTGAGAGACACTACAATTGCGTTCCTCACCTTGAGACATAAGATATCAAGTCTCATTTGCCCAGTAATTTCACTAGCTACGGCGCCCTTCAGACCGAAACAGTGCTATTTACACACTACTGCTTCACGGCAGAAATAGGCGCCGTTGTGGTAGCCATAATCTAGCCGGCATCCTGTGCAAAGGAGCCTCCCACTGGTATCAATTCATGCCACTGCCTGCAACTATAATCTAAAAAATTCTGAGTGGGGTTCCCCAGTACTACTACCATCAAATCGGGCCCAATTGGCTTAGTTCTTTGGTGTTCCATAGAGATTTCCACCTCTAACACTTATATCAAGGGGAGTTTTAGATAAGTTATTCTGGTTCATACTAGCAGCCGAATTCCATCTCATGCGTTATGAATGATGAAGAGGCATTTCACAACCACATTTTTGCCAGAACTTCCTTACCATTGGAATGAGTCTTCCACAGTATTTTGAAGGAACTTTCTGCTGTACAACCAAACTGTGGAATGTAAGACAATGTGGGTGACGGAGTTCCCTAAATACAGGTGAACCATACACATGTTCGTCCTCCTCTTCCATACAAAAATCCTACTTGTGTAGTGATAATCTAGCAATACAACTCTATCACCCAATGATTACTCAAGTATAAGAATGCCTGGTTCCACATTTTTTTTATGAAAATAAGGGATGAGACAAGCAGGACAATCTGCTGATGGTAATTGATACACCCTACCCATTCAATGCCGCTCAAGATTCTTGAAAATCCCAAAAAAACTAAATGGCACTACAATTGCGCTCATCAACTTGAAACCTAAGATGTTAAGTCTCATTTGCCCAGTAATTTCACTAGCTATGGCTCTCTTCAGACCGAAACACAATAATGTTTATTATTGCAATAATGTATACAGTTTGTTATATCTATGACATGTCTATAAACAGGGTAGGCTGAGTTTATAGACCTTCATTTGCTATACCCAGACATACCAAATTACAACAAAATTTATTTACTAATGTAGGTCAAAAATCCCATTTATAAATGTCAAAGTTATACCTCCACATTTCTGTAGATGTAGTGTTGAGTTAAATATGAGAAATTATTCAATGAAAAATTGAGAAAATATTTAAAATACAATCTAAGGGAATTAGTGCAATACAAAAGTACTCATACATTTTGACTTTTATTATGCATCAATTTAAAACATTTTATCATGGTCCTGAACCTATATGTGGGCTGCCTAAGAGCACAATTTGTCACACACAGGAACTAATATTATCAAACCATTCCAAACATTGCAATCAAAAGCAGGAACGCAAACATATCCCTATCACTGAACAAAAAAAAACCTACGCATAAAAAAACTAAGAATACTGTTGCACTGTTGGCTAAATACGCACCTCAGAGTGGTTGGTATCAAATTTGAAAAACAGATATTGTCTTGCCTATGAAACATCTCTGCATCACCTCTGTGATTATGGCCAACTAATGCATAAATGTAACACCATCATTGGAAAAAACACCCAACTTCCAATGTGATATTTACAATACTTATGTCAAGCAGATACTAAAGGTAGTAAATGCTGCAGGAATTCATGATGAGCTATAGTGTGGGAAACACTATAGTCGCACAGACTAATAGCTAACCTTTCGAAATTATTATTATTATTGATCATTTTATTTCAGACACTATACATCCGTAAGTATTAGTTATTAAGTAAGTAACAATTTTTCTTGGACTAAGTTAGTAATAATAATAAATAAGCATAATTTTTTAAAATAATAAATAATACTAACAAATTCATTTATTTATATTGTACATATTTAAAAAGATACTACAATTAACAACAATTGGTGTAGTTTTAGTTTAAATTAAATGATAATTTCACATTCACCTAGTGAGCTGTCTGATGGAAGCTTCATAGTCTTCGGATTGACATAGTTTGGATCAATGACTGGCAGGCCTGCTTTCTCGCGACGGTATAATTCTAGGTATGCTTCACGCTGAGCCCAGTCTCTCATATGAACATCAGGAGCATATGCCCATGCGAAACCACCAAATACTAAGCACAATGTGATTGAGAAGAAATAGGAAGCATGATGTACATTAGTATCTTCTTGTTGATCCTTATAATCAAACCCATAACTCACCCAGTTCTTGTTTTCTGTACTAGTATTGGCTGAAGGCGCGACAGTAGCAGTGTCGCTATTTTTCTTGGATGTTGTTATTGTTCGGTTCACCTTCATCAAGTGATTCCAAACTGACTTCTGTATTACAGTCATATTCCGAAATTTAATCAAACTTGCCATTGTCGACTACTAGAATAGATTCTTGTTAATTTGTTATTATATAATAATTTTTAATTCGTACTAAGAAATACAGTTTATTTCTCCAATCATTCAATGTGAAGAACCATCTATGAAAATTACGAAACGATTTTTTTTTTTTAATTTATATATTTGCACGGATTCAAAGTCCACGGGCTGCAAACTTGGCATATTATAAGAAAACTTGAAGCGAGCGGATGTACGGAACGTGCAAGCCAAAAAGGAGTGGCAATTAAAAAAAAAAGTGATTGTTGATAACCACAGACTATATAAAAAATCCCAAAACAAATCTCGATCGCTAATCGCTATTCTTGTGAAACTGTTATTATTTTTAGTTTTTACCGAAAAATAAACAAAGTCATTGATTTGTCATACCAATAACCAATGTTTTTTTCACAATATGGAAGAACGAGAAAGTTTATTGTGTATTAGTTGTTTGTGTGTAGGCCGTACCTTAAAAGTGCTTCATGATGGGGAGTTAAAGAAATTTTTTATTGACGTTTTGAGAGAGGTTCCTGTAAGGATAGTTATTTTTCACATTGTTATATTTTTTTAATTACCGTACTTTACGACCTATCCACTCATTGAAGTTTAAACCTTAAAATCCCTGACTTTTATTAGATTAATTTTACACACAAAGTATAGTTAAGAGCAGTTATATTCTAATTTTATTTTTTATTTTTCAGCTAGCAAATTTGAATTGTTTGGCTCCAGAAATTTGTTGGGAATGTGAAGCTATTATTAAGAAGTCATTAAGATTTCGTGAACAAGTGAAAGATTCATATAGAATATTACAGACCTACACCATAGAAGTGAGTTTATTTTTTATATAAAGGCAGTTTCTTTGATTCTTTAGATAACCATGTCAGCATTGTGACTGTAACTGTATTGACCTCACTGGCTTACAGATTAAGTAAGCTAGGTTATAGTTGTGGTAGATTGACTCTGGGCTTTGTTCCTCCTCTACTGAAGTAAAGTTCTTCTGTAATTTATATTAAAAGTCCCAGTGAAACCAGTAGCGTCCACCAAACCAGAAATAAGTGCAATACTCCATAAATGGCCAGAACTGGGCTTTGTAGAGCCTCTGGTATGTGGGTGGGCTTGAAGTATTTATAACCCCAATCCCAGCATCACCAGTACTATCATCTGCATAGCAATGGATGTTGGAGGTGTGGAACATGCATAAGATACAGTGTAGGAGATGGCACACAGCCTTGGGGAGCTCTAGCATTCATGGGCTTCAGTTTCAAGCAATATTTGTAGACAACAACCTGTATTCTTAGTATGAATACCAACTATGTGGTGTGTCAGATTTCTTCTGTATTCACTTGTATTTATTAATAAGTTTTGATACCAAGCAGATGAAGAATTTAAAAAGTTGCATTTGGCTATATATCTAGTTTGTATAACACTTTCACCATCCCACTCTATTTTAATATCACAAGAATTTATAACACAGATTGTTTGAATTTTTTTTTTATTGAAACAGTATTTATGGCCAGTCTAAGTACAACTTTGGGATAATTAACATCTGCGAAAAAAAGCTATGGAAGGAAAGAGTATTTGTAGCACAATGTTTGATAAAAAACAGTGACCCTTATCGTTCACTAGTAATATTTATACATGAATACTAAATTACAATCACCAAGACACTCTCATATGTATCCGATGTTTTATATTCGAACTATGACTAAATATATGAAGATGAATACTAAATTACAGAGTCTCCGAGACTATCTCCTGAGTGATGTATCTCGTCCACCAAGATTAAAAGTTTGTCATAATAAGCCAGTTCTGATATTACCCAATACTCATGATGAACATGATGAAATAAAGATTGAATACAAAGATGGTAATTATTATGTTATTATTGCTTACAGCAGGGATTCCCAAAGTTTTTGCTATCCTGAACCGTTTGGGGTTGACACTATTTCAAACTCTGATTTTGAGGGTGACATCTATAATAAATAAACATCAATCACTATTAATTAAACAAATCGGATGGAGGAGTCGATCAGGACATTCAGCTGATGGTTATTGATACCCCCTGCCCATTTCAATGCAGTGCCACTAAGGATTCTTGAATAACTCAAAAAATCTGAAACATTACTATAATTGTGCTTGTTAACTTGAGATATAAGATGTTAAGCCTCAATTGCCCATCAATTTCACTAGCTACGGCGACCGTCAGACCGAAACACAATAATGTTTACACATTCCTGCTACACATTCAAGTTCAAGTTCATATTTAAAACTTTCAAGATACCATATAAGTTGTGTTACATGAACAAACTTGTTAATTAATCACTAATATTTTAGTAGGAAGTATCATTGTTGTAATTTAAAAAAACTGAACATGTCAAAAATTGTGCACATGTTTGTAAAAGATGAAAAACTGAGCACGTAAATATAGGATAAAAACTAGGACTTTTTTAAGTTATTTAGTGGAAGGGTTTGAACTTTGTAATAAGAGTTCATTTTGGAGATGGAGTCTCATGCCCAAAATAGTTTGGGAATCCCTGGATTCTATTATAATTATTCAATATTTTATTATGCATGAAATTTATACTATTATGATAATATACTGATATTCATATTTAAATTATTAGTCTCATAAGTGGTTTTGTATAGCAATTTAAATAATGTTAATTATTTTTAATACTTAGTGACAAACTTGGATGACAAAGAGTCTCAACAATCGGAATCTGATAATGACATAAATAAAGAAGAAGTTCCAACTGTTGTTTATGATGTCAAGTCGGAGTATGTAAGTAGATTATTCATATATAATAATAATAGTTATAGACACTATCACATAAATTGTCTAGCCTCAAATTAGGTATGTGTGACAGACAACAATATATTTAGCTTAGATAATTTATGCGTTGAGTCTCTTGCTGTTAGAAAACCAACCAGTGGAAGGCTCCTTTGCACAGGATGCTGGCTAGATTATGGGTACCACAACAGCACCTATTTCTACCGTGAATCAGGAATGTGTAAACATTGTGTTTCGGTCTGAAGGGTGTCGTAGCTAGTGAAATTACTGGGCAAATGAGACTTAACATCTTATGTCTCAAGGTGACGAGTGCAATTGTAGTGCCACTCAGAATTTTTGGGTTTTTCAAGAATCCTGAGCGGCACTGCATTGTAATCGGCAGGGCGTATCAATTACCATTAGCTGAACGTCCAGCTCGTCTTGATAAAAACAGGCCAGGAATATTAGTTTAGTTTACATGACAAGCTACATCCTACACTCGCGATTTGTATGACAGTATGTGTGCATTGCTTAAAATAGAGGCTAGTTCTAAAGTCTGTTTTTTTCGACCTTTTCACAGTTTGCATAGTCTATCTAGAGCATAGTTTCTCAACCTTATTTTGCTCACCGGCCACTTTGACAATATGTTTTTTTCTAGAGTATTTTCGTGTATTTTTTTGCCTTTTTAGACTATATTTTTTAATCTACCCTCGCCCCATCTGCGCCATCTCAATGGCCCCTAATTTTCTCTGGGTCTTCTACTGCCCCCCCGAAAGTCTCAAACGCCCACAAGGGGGCGTTATCGCCCACGTTGAGAACCTATGATCTAGAGTCTAGACGTATAAATGATCTTAGAAATATTTAAATGTGTAAAACACTTTTTAATAATAACCTACTCTTATTGCAGAATATTAAAGATACAAATGAGGACGAACATACAACTTGTTTTGTCAGTAGATATATTGGTGACAAACAAATTGTTGATGGTGAGTTCAACTATTGGTCTTTTTTTTTATAGAATATGAGGACAAACGAGCGTACGGGTCACCTGGTGTTAAGTGATCACCGCCGCCCACATTCTCTTGCAACACCAGAGGAATCACAAGAGCGTTGCTGGCATTTAAGGAAGGTGTACGCGCTTTTTTTTAAGGTACCCGTCGTCGTATCGTCCCGGAAACACCGCACAAGGAAGCTCATTCCACAGCTTTGTAGTACGCGGAAGAAAGCTCCTTGAAAACCGCACTGTGGAGGACCGCCACACATCCGGATGGTGGGGATGATATCCTAACTTGTGGCGTGTCTTGCGAAGGTGGAACAATGAAGCGACGTCAAACGTTGTCACGCCAAGTGATCCAGCCGTTCACAGAGCACTGGGTCTCCAACAATTCGAGCTGCTATGCGTTGCACGCGGTCAAATGGATCGAGCTGATACTGGGTTGCGCCAGACCAGAGATGACAGCAATACTCCATGTGTGGCCGGACCTGCGCTTTGTAGAGCGCTAGAATGTGGGCCGGCTTGAAGTATTGCCGTGCTCTATTAATGACCCCCAGCTTCTTCGAAGCAAATTTGGCTTTGCCCTCCAGATGTCCACGGAATTGGCAATCGCTCGAGATTTCGAGACCCAGTTTTCCGATACTAGGCGAGGCTTTAAGGGAAGTGTTGTCGAAGAGCGGTGATACGACAAATGGGGTTTATTTAGTGGTAAACGCGCAAACTTGAGTCTTCTGGGGGTTAAATTGGACAAGGTTCAATTTACGCCATTCCGCGACCATCTCGAGAGAGGACTCGTTAGAAGACATAACTTTCTCCCGAGAGAGACCTGCATGGCCCGTGTATACGGCATCACCAGTCCTGTCGTCTGCATAACAATGTTTGTTGGAGGTGTCCAACATATCATTGATATGCAGAAGAAACAGCGTGGGAGATAGCACACAGCCTTGGGGCACTCCAGCGTTCACGGGCTTGGGATTCGAGCAATAACCGTCGACAACGACCTGTATGCTGCGCCCAGTGTGGAAGCTGGAGGTCCACTTGCATAAGCTCTCGGGAAGCCCAAATGATGGTAGTTTTGAGAGGAGCGCCTTGTGCCATACACGATCAAAGGCCTTCGCTATATCCAGGCTAACTGCCAGGCCTTCATTGGTCTTAGAGTTTTTATTACTATAAACATATTGTGTTATTATCCGGTATAGTTAATATGATATGGGTACCATAACATTGACAATATCACAAAACGATCAAAGGTGTAAAGAAATGCGATTCGCCGCCAATTAAAATCACTTTAGTAGGCTTAGACAATGGCTTATGAATGTCAAAAGTTTTTTTTTGCTTTTTCAACCACTTCCGAAAAAGTAGAGCTTTAATGAGAAGAAGTGGCAAGAAACTTATTGCCTGCACTCAAACTTAATTCAACAGTTATAGATTCATCGTTTTACAAAACATATCAAATTTAATATGTAAAATGGTGGAACAAAAATACTCAAACATTGAATATTTAATGCCTTACATGAGTAAGTCAAAAAAGTAAATGTAAATTAGTAAGTAAAAACCCAAGAGTTATTGAGTGGATGCATCAATCAACACACACCATAAATAAATAAAGGTGTTACGGGAGCATTTTATTAGCGACTAGCTGACCTGGCAAACGTTGTTTTGCCATATAAATTATATATGTAAACTTTCCTTGAGCTTCAACGAATCTATTACAAAAGATTTCATTGAGATCGGTCGAATAGTTTAGGAGTTATTAGGAAACATATAAACATACATTCTCTTTTATATATATAGATTATAAAAATATAATAACTTTAATTTTAAATTCAAAATTCAAATTCAAATATTTTTATTCAAAATAAGATGTGACATCGCTTATTAAGTCAAAAACTACCACCTATTCCAAAATGAATGCCTCAGACCTGAGAAGAATGGGCGTAACAAACTCATAACTTAAAAACATGAAATAGAGTTTCTGATACAGCATCATCCAGCCAGCCATTGTATCCTGCACCCTGATACTTAAAATGTCTCAGGTGCTGTTATTAAATAATTGTCAATGACTATTGCAAAGCATTACTGTTTTACGGTATATAAAAGCAAAGGAGTTCAAGAATTAAGTTGTCTCCTATTCTGACTGACAAAAAAAAGTGTGTGTGTCAGTTCCGACGCACGACTAGAGTTTACTCCTCAAGAACGATTGTCTTTGAACAGGTACTAAACAAAATCAAGTGCAATGGAGTCGGTTACAAACAGACATACAGCAGATCGACATCATATGTAAGGATAAATAAACGCATTAATGAGAATTCTTAAAGAATATATATATATCGCTCTTCTCGAAGCCAACCCTGCTTGTGATTTATTTACGGATGGATGGCAGACGATTTTAACAGAGTGCTTGCGTTTTTTTTGAGGAATGGATGAACGGTATTTGGATGTTAATTAATTATTAGTTATTTACAGTAAACTTTGTATTTATTAACTATTATTTGTGTAATATGTCTAGTTTGTAATTAATTCTTACTTTAATATTGTAATTGGCTTACGCCGTTTTATTAAAGTATAAATAAATAAATAAATAATTTGACTTTATTTACATTTTTTACCACAATTCGGGGTAATATTACATATCAAATATTTTACATTTAAGTAGATCTTACATGATTACATCATTATAATTATATTATTGAGTCATTAATTATCATAACTGACTACAAAAATAGTTAATAGAAAATAAATCATAATAACTTAAAAAAATTATAGATATTAAAAAAATTATGATTAATTAGGTTAAAAATTGCCTATTTGGCGTGAAATGCGCTATATTTGTATGAACAATATTGATAATTATATATACAATATTTAATAAATAGAGAGCACACATGTTTATATATACAATACATGTCATATTAATGTATGAATTGTAACCTACTTAGTACCCATGTGGTTATCTGATTTTCCAGCTCTATTATTTACACCACTTTCTTCCATTGAGTAGTTCCATTCCAAAAAGGGCTTATTTATTTAATGTTTTGTGCACTAACTTCATAACAGCATACTACATGGAGGTCTCATGCCTTTGCCATATGGCAACGTGAGCAAACAGGAAGTTAATGGTACCTGAAGAAGGGGTGCCCTTGTATAAAGAGACATCTACTCTACTGGCTATGCACAGGATGTCTGACATTTCAAATTGAAATACTATTTAGTGCTTATATCAATGAGGTTCTATACATATAGGGACATATCAATCGCAGTCTGATAGCGGTACGTCAAAAGTGTGCTTAAAGACAATGTAAGCACACTTTTCTTCTTACGGCCGTTCCCAATATTCAGTTCATCTTGAGATAAAAATCATAACTATCGTTGACTTTTCTGTTCCAATAAACTTATCGACGGTAACTCACCTTATCCGCACGCTGTCTCTCAATGGGATGACTTATAGCTTACCAGCGATAGAAGTTTGTATGGAAATCGCAATTCACGCGTCCCAATATAAGGCGATAAGAATGACTTATCGGGTAAATTGGAACAGCTCCAGATTATTGACAGCTAATTACTGACAGTAGATTGTAGTAATTTTTCTCTATGTATAGATAGTATATTGGAACCGCCGTTAGTCGTGTGTCAACTGTCACTGTCCGAATAGGGTTCTAAATTCAGGATATGTAACCTGAACTTATGAAATGTTTTACATTGCTTCTTATTGAACAAGAATATTTTAAACAACTGGAGTAAATGCCGCAATGTATAGATTAATATAATTTGTGACAATTTCCATATTTTGGCTTTGTTTTTATACTAATTGTATTGTCTATAGGTATAGAACGTTATTGTCTTAGATACTCTCCGGTGTGAGGCAAATTGTGGAATGGGAAATATTCAATAAGTAAAATACTTATATCGAATATTGTGTAACAACATTTAAATTTCTAAATAAACCAATGTTACTCATGCAATCCCATAATGCTCTCACATTCTGGGCAATCATGTGTCTATGTGTACACATAAAAGGCATTTATTTTCTCAAAATTGATTCCTTTAGAATTATTTTTGATGTCATTTCTAAGAACTACTAGATACTACTACCGCTCCGGAAACAAATGGCGCTCTGAGAGAGAATTAGCGGCGCAAGAAACTCTCCCAGCATTCTTTTTTTGCTCTTTTTTCAATAAAAATATACAATATTGTACAGTCATTTCTATCGCTATAAAATAATCACAATCTAGTCCCAGGCTGTCCGATCATTTAGATATTCAGCAGTCGAGTAATAGGATTTACGACAGAGCCATTTTTTTATAAAACATTTAAATTTATTTATAGGTAATGCCTGAACAGTGGCTGGGACTTTATTATAGAAGTGTATACATTTACCCTTAAAGCTATTATGTATCTTATGAAGCCTACTAGAATTAGTTACACATTACACATTAATAACAAATCGCCTCTTTTTCAGGCACATATTCAGAAGATAAAGCATCTCAACTGTACGGATCTGATGAAAATTTGTTTAGAGGAGAGATACAAACAGTAACATGTGATGTCAAACCGGAGTATGTAAGTTGAGAATTTTATTGAGAAAGCCATTGAACGGTGTATAGACGGATACAAGTAATCTAAAACCTACAGCTTGATTTCTATTGTTTACATTTAAAATCTTACATAAAGCATAATAGAATCCCCGCGCGTTGATATGGGGACTAAACTTATTATTATTATTGTTTGGCTTGATGGCGTATCAAATTCAAATTCAAATTCAAATTTAAAAACTCTGCTATATATGGCTTCGTGAATAAACAATACATACATGTATGTACATAAAATCACGCCTCTTTCTCGTAGGGGTAGGCAGAGACCACTTCATTCCACTTGCTACGATCCTTACATACTAGTTTCGCTTCGTCCACTTTCATTATTCCTTTCATACATGCTCTCCGGTTTAGGGTACTCTTGACCTGGCCTTTTTTCAAGACATCTCTAATTTGATCTTGAAACGTCCGCCTAGGTCTACCCCTTCCAACACTTTCATTCACACTGGCCTTATACACTTTCTTCGTCAATCGTTCTTCATTCATTCTCTCGACATGTCCAAACCATCTCAGCATACCTTTCTCAATTTTTGTCACAACATCTTCTTTCAGACCACAACGTTTCCTTATCTCACTATTTCTTATCCTGTCACTCAGTTTAACTCCTATCATACTTCTCAACGCTCTCATCTCAACTGCATTTATTCTGCTTTCATGTTTCTTCTGCCATACCCAACTTTCACTTCCGCAAATGAGTGTTTTAACCAACACCCCCTCATGCACAGCCAAACGAGCCTTATTAGACACCTTCTGCCTGTTCATAAAGGAGTGCAAAGCTCCATTCACCATGTTTCCTGCATTCACTCTTCTTTCAATATCACTCTCATACTTTCCAAGTGAATAAACAAGGTCTTCAGTATTTGTTACTGCTGAGATTATTCACCGCTAAGAACACTGTTGTTGTATCTAAAACAAAAAAGACACACACAATATATACAAATGGTTAGTTGGTTAAAAGACAAATAAACTAAAGTTTTATATTATTTTGGTTAATGAATGAACATAAAATATAAACAAAAGGGGAATTAACAAAGGAGAGTAAGGATTTGAAATCAGTGGGGCGAGGGTTATCCGGTGGAAGGAGATCATAAAGAGAAGAAGACAGTCGAGGGCAAGAGAAAATGATGTGATTAGGAGATCCTTCAACAAGTCCACACTCATAAAGAGAGGACTAAACTTTATCTTAGTGACGTCTAACTGATATCATGACGTAAACTTCAAAAAACACCATTTGAGTTTCAACTTTTAGCAAAGTTTAACAGGACATGTGGCACGTCAATGACACACATTGTTCGAGACTGTCTCGAGTACGTCCATTTGGGCGTAGTAAAACTAGCCGCACTTTGCGACTACGCCTGCGGCATCTAGTTGGAGCGCAGCGGAGAGCAATCCTTAATCTAAGTTGAAATATCTTTTTTTAAATAAAGTGGAATTTGAGGAAATAAAAATATCAGTTGGCTTACGATGGTTTGAGAATATATTTAAAAAAAATCGAAGAATACCTACCCAATTTACGCACATGCAGCAGAAAACTTATATATTTGTTATTGAAATATAAAACCGTTACACGGCGATGTATGTATTGCGAAGTTTAAACTATTGATCCGTAGATACAATTTTGGATTGTGTTCAATACAAACTCGAAAAACTCAATGCGTTTTCTGTCGCACTAACACGTAGAATTCGTATCGTATTTGACATCAGCAGTCTTAGTTTTGCCATAATTACTGAAACACAGAAAAAAAATAACTTTTTCATTTCTCATACTCGGAAAGTAATGTTGTTTTGATCTGATTATTGGGTGGAAAATGCTGCTTCCCTCCATAGAGAGGGAAAAACTCATACAAATTACTTCCCAACTAAGGGCCGGAATGAACTTTAAAAATGGAACTGCTGTGAAGAGTTTTATGTAAAAAAGAACTAATAAAAAAAAATGCTGTGGCCATGTGACTTTCTAAACAGCCAGTGTGAACTTAGCGCAAACTTCTTTGAGCGGAATAAGCCGCGACAATTACGCGGTAAGTTCTTGGTGCTATCTTCATCTCCCGAGAAAAAATCTTTTGCTTTAAGGACTCTACCCACTACAACGTATCATACCATGACCGTGCTATGAACGTGTCAGGCAAAAACATATTCTCTGTATTAAAAAGTATGAGCCAATGCGCACTAGCCCGTTCCGTTACCGACCAGCACCGTAGCATGCCATGCACGGAGCGGCAAGTATTGTCGGCGAGAATATTTTGCCGGTGGCGATACACTCTGTGCATGACACGCGACGTTGCCACACCGGTTCGCGCAGGCGGCGAAATGGTGAGTACCCGCGTAAGATGGCCGTTATTAACGCGTTGCCAATCAGGTGAATTTCTACAAACGCGACAACAGCGCACAGGGACCGCTCGGATATGGCACTCGGATGATACGGAGATGATATGGGGACCCTCCCGTCACTAAAATCGTTACGCACGGGCTTGTCACGCGGATGATAATGAGATGATATGCTGACGCTCCGGTCATTAAAGCCGATACATACGACTTTATTTTATTTTATTGACTTTGATACGTAATTGATACGCTCTAGTGGGCATAGTAGAGCGTATCGTTGCTTGTCGTGTCTGATACGTTCATAGCATGGTCATGGTATGATACGTTGTAGTGGGTAGAGTCCTTTATAATTTAAAAAAAAATCGGACAGGATTTCTTCGATTTCTTTTCCTTACTGCTTTGACCATCTTTTTCGAACGAACACTACGTGGACGGCCAGATCTTTTTCTGTCACAAACAGAAGAGGTGTCATTGTACCTATGAATAGCCCGGTACACAAACATTTTACTAATACCAAGCGTATGGAGTTTTAAAAATTGCATTTGGCTCCATACCTTCTTTGTGTAATGCAATCACAGCGATTCGGTTCTCCTTATCACCCCACTCGATTTTAATATCGCAAAATATTGTACAATGTTTTAGCGCTAAAATAAGAAAACTCAATGAAGAATCATATAGAAATGACAGATTCCAAATTCAAATGTAATATTTTGTTTATTTTTAATTGGAACAGTATTTATGGGCAGAATTAGGATTTATTGTTAAATAATTATTCATTATGCCATAAATTATTATATATTTTTTCAGAATTTAAGAAATGAATACAGCGATAGAGGTGGTATTGGAAATGGCGGTGAAGATATTAGGAAACTGTGCCATGAAGGTGAGGAAAACTTATAATACTTTACTTGACAGTTAAATAAAGTGCATTTAAAGACATGTAGTTTATAATTAATAATATAATAACGCTCCTGTGATTCCTCTGGTGTTGCAAGAGATTGTGGGCGGCGGTGATCACTTAACAACAGGTGACCCGTACGCTCGTTTGTCCTCCTATTACATAAAAAAAAAATGGTTTAATTTATCAAATTTATTCCCAACAGCTAAATTTTAAATAAATGATAAATCAGACTGAGTCAAGAACAATATTGCAATTAATATGTAATTAAAAATTATGTTGGCTGAATGCGCATACTGTGTAGTCCCAGAAAAAAATGCATAAATTGTAAAACTATTAACATGCGTGGATTTGAGTTATAAATACATAGTCAGCAAACATTATTTGCACCTATATAAATACAACAATAATACAGAACGTAATTTTTTAATGAAAACATGCTCCGATATGAATACATTGTTTAATAATTTGAAATCATCGGTAAAATAACTTGAGGAGATTAGCGATTTTGTACAAACGAACATAAGATTTCTAAATATATATATAGAGTTGTAGACTTAAAGCGGCATTTAAACTTTATATAATGAGACCTTTATATAATGAGATATGGTAAATGCGTGGGTGGGATCGTGACACGACAAACTATATATGTAAACCTTCCTTGAGCTTCAACGAATCTATTATAAAAGATATCATTGAGATCGGTCGAATAGTTTAGGAGTTATTAGGGAACATACAAACATACATTCTCTTTTATATATATTGATACACTTTTTACACAAATTATCTTGCCCCAAATTAAGCATGAATAGCCTGTGTTATGGGTTGCAAGACAACGATATATTTAGTACAATATACTTACTTAAACATACATAAATACATATAAACATACATAAATACATTTAAACATCCATGACTCGGAAACAAACATCCATATTCATCATATAAATGCTTGCACCTACCGGGATTCGAACCCGGGACCTCTAGCTTAGTAGGTAGGATCGCTTACCACTCGGCTATACAGGTCGTCATATAGATAGCTGATATCCCGCGGCGTCGTTCGCGTACGTATTTTACACTTTGGGTTACATTACTGGACTTTTAGTAGAGATCCCTATTTTTTTGAAAATGTAATATAGCCTATAACACTCGGTGATAAAGTAGATTCCCAACAGTGAAAGAATTATTCAAATCGGTTCAGTAGTTGCGGAGCCTATTCAATGCAAACAAACAAACAATCAAATCTTTCCTCTTTATAATATTAGTATAGATAAGTACAAAGTTATTACAAAAAGTTAATGTAATTCGTTGTTCCAGATATTAAAGATGATATATTTACAGAAACTGATATTTTGATGACCAACGAAACAGAATCTACTGAAACTGGATACATTAAGTCACAAAATTATTGTCATGACAGCGTGAGTAATTCATTTTAATTCAATCTTGCTAAGCATGTGTAACATTTAAGTACATACACAAATTATGGCTTCATCTGAGACAACCTGAGAGTTGAACAAGACATATACAAAATATATTAATGACACGTCACTCGAACGGTTGGCTCATTGGTAGAGTACTCGCACGGATCGTGAGAGGTCGTGGTTTCGAGTCCCACATCGTTCATCAATTTTGTTTATAAATTCAATTTGTGTAATTAATCCCAGAAGCGAGGGTTATTTTATTATTATACATGTTTTTTTACAAACACTAAAATTCTCCTTTTTTAGGCATATAGCAATAAGAAACATCGGGATAAACCAGGTTCACATAAAAAGGCACAAAAAGGTAGAAAAAATGGGAAAATAATTGGGAAATATGATACTGAAGGTAATATCTATAGTCGTATTATAAAAGTGAAAGTTGTATGGCTGAGGGTAGCATTGAAATTTGCACATACTTAGCTGAATTAACACATACGATATGTAGTATTATTATAACGTCGTAGCGGGCAAAATTGTAGGTAAAAACTCCAGATGGCGCGCGAGTTGAATGCAGTCGGGGCCTGAGGTAAAGAGCGGGAGCCCCTCCCCCCGCTGTCCGCACGGCACGCCTATCGCGCCTAGAGTGTAGTGCTGTGCCGTAGTCGTTGCTTACCGTGTTATCGCGTTAATACTAAAGTTCGACGATTCCGTGTTATTTTCTTTTTTCTTATAAGAGTGGGCTAGAGGCTCACGGAATGGGGAGAGGTGAGGCGATCGCCCATGGACATCCGCAACAACAGGTGTGTCAAGAAATACGTTGCCGGCCTTTAAGGTAGTAGTATGCTTTTTTCTTGAAGGTCCCTAAGTCGTATCTGTTGAGGAAAACCGCAGAGGGGAATTGATTTCCACAAAATGCTGTGCGAGGCAAGAAATTTCTAACAAAACGCGCTTGTACGTAATGTCCGGGTGGAATTCGGCCGCTGGATTCAACCCGAACATCTCCTCTGAGCACTCCCCGTGATAAATGCGGTAGAAGATGCAGAGAGAACCCACATCTCTACGCAATGCCAAAGAATCAAGCCGATCGGAGATGACTTGATCGTCGATGATTCGAACCGCTCTTCGTTGTATGCGGTCAAAAGGAAGAAGCTGGTATTGGGGAGCACCCGCCCAGAGGTGAGAATAGTACTCGATGTGAGGCCGAATTTGCGCCTTATAAAGTTGCAGTGTTATTTTATTTTAATAATAATAATAATTCTTTTATTTCAGGTCAATTACTTCCCATAGTTAACATTAATTCCTTATTCTAATTAGAAGTAAACTTAAAAACTAGAAAACTATCACTGTATAGGGATGTGGTGTCCAAAATATAAAAATATATAAAATCATAATATTCATTACAAGTCCAATTTATTTTTTGTTATTCTCCATGTGAACAGATATCCATCGCTTATATATAGGGCTCCTGATATCGTCAGATATAGCCGTGAGGATTTTATTATTTGAGTTGCGCAATCGACTCCAAAATGTCCCAATTCTCGTTCTTATTACAGCGAAGTCAGGGACCCCACCCTCAACGTACATACCTGATGCGCTGCAGCATCTCGGAAGATTCATAAGGGCCCTGTATGTATCATTATCTTGGACCCTTATTCTTCTGAATGCTTTGTGTGTAAATGTTACCCACAGCTGACAGGTGTACATGCCTAGGCAGTAAGCTTTGAATAGGGTAGTCTTTACATCCCTACTGCATTTAGCGAATCGTCGCGCAAGCATGTTTCCTCTGACAGCGATGGCCCTTCGTTCTCGCTCGATATCTTCGTCATCCTGCAGCCTCTCCGTAAGCACATGTCCTAAATATTTGAACTGCTTAACAACATTAAAGACCGTTCCTTTTAGATACACCTCAGTTACCCTATCCGGACTTCCACCTGCAGGGTACACCATCATTTTGGTTTTGGAAACGTTATATTTCATACCATGAGCATTAGCATAATGCTCACAGACTGAAAGCAGCTTCCTCAACCCCTTGATCGAGGGGCTGAGAAGCACCATATTATCAGCATAGCTAAGGTTACTGACATAATAATTTCCTACGTGATAGCCGACTTTGGTGCCTCTGAGCTCCTCGATCAAACCATTCACATACAGGTTAAAAAGATCAGGAGAGGTCACCCCACCTTGACGAACTCTACGTTCTAACCTATACTTGCTAGATGTTGCGTCGTTCGTTTGTCCTCCGTACCAGAATCTCAGCAAATTCACCACACGTTTAGGCACCTATGAGGCCAACCACTTCGTCCATTAATAATGACTGATCCATTACAATTCTTCATTACATATGTACATTAGAATATTGTGTTTGTGCATTAGCTAAAAATTTGTACTTATCATTATTTAAACCTATAAAAGTTACAATTGGCTTATATGATTACTTCAAAAATTTTGTTAAGAAACTGTTTCCGCCACAGTTTATGTCTACAACTTATGAATGTTTAATGCTTACGTAAAATGATAATATATTTATATCCAATACAGTTTTTAAGACTAGTGCGGAGGGTAGTTTTTTTTTGTTGTACTTAATTTAATAATACTTCTTTTGTAACGGGCCTAGTAACTCGATCGGTTCGTTTATTATATAAGTGCAATTGTTATTTTCTAGTGAATATTTGCAGGTACCAATGTTTTAGTCCCTTTTTCACGTGATGTTTTAATGTGATTTCTTAGTCTATATAAATAACTGTGTATTGCATTAGTTAATACTTAAGCCGTTTATAAAGTTACGCTAGTAAGAACAAAATATAATAAAATTAATGTGTAACATAGATTTTTATTTCAAGAAGAACACGATTCGAAAAAGAGAAAGACTCGCATCACAGAACAACAGATTTCCGCTAGAGACAGAAAGCACAGGAGGAAACTGAACAAAAAAATTGAATTTAAGGTAAATATTACACCCAGTTTATTTTACTAAACGTCGGATAAATATAGTTCTTAAAATATCGAGGTTCTGAAGTGCTTCCTGATTTGAACAAAGGAATAATATTGTGCTTGGCCAGGTCAGGAAAAATACGACTGTCAATATTACAATCGTTAAATATTATAGTTAGTTTCGGGCAACTGAATCGATTAAATATTTTACAGCATAAACAGTTATACCCCACCCTATACTCCGTTTTTGTAAGATTTATCAATTTAAACAGAAAAGGAGGTTGTATGAAAATCTTACCAAAGAATATAAATTAGTACAAATACGGAAGTCTCACTCCGCAAAATCAATTAATTATATAGGGACTCTTGCGGTCATACAATAAGGTGTAATTCAGATCGCACAGCGCTACTAACCTACATTTTTATTCACCTAGAAGTTGCCTCTCTTTCTATCGCGTGACTCTTACCTCTTCTGACGAAATTAGGGTTGACTGCTTTACGTAAAAGTGTACCTACCTAGTATAGAGTCATATTATAAAAATAGCACAGTTTTTTCTATAATATAAATACGAGAATATCGTAATTTAAAATCAATTTTCTTTCGTTGTCAAACCTACATTAGCTGCAGATAGTAATGTAAAACCACGACATAGTCAAACCTACTTAGTATATAGGAATTAAATAGCTAGCTATCATGAATGGTAATTTCATTATAATAATTATCACTTTAAACTAGATTGCTTCTTAAAAAATGCTTAAAAAATGTTTTAATTCGATCGCATTAACTTTGATATGCATTGCTTTAGTTATGTTTCTTCATTTTTCAAATATCGGTCGGGACTGTTAAGTAGGTGACAATAAAACGCGCGCGTGTGTCACTGCTCGTGAGTCCCTATTGGCTGGCCTACTCTGTAGAGGCCGCCGCCCGTACTTACGATTTCAATACCTACACGGGAAATGAGACAGGCCTGATCGTATTGCGAGTCAAATTTGTCAGAACATTGGCTAGCAGTGGCGTGCTTTGGATTGTATGTTCATCAATTAAATATTTGTTTGGTCATTGTATTTCTTTCCAGCGCCATGATATTCCAAAGTCAGTTCATAAACAAATTGTATCGAAAGTAATGTCACAAGGAGCAATGTTGGAAAAGAGAAAGAAACAGTCTCAAGATGAAATCTATATAAACTCTGATTACAAGTGTGACAGTTGTACTATCGGGTTTTTATCATTTTCGTCGTATAAGGCACACATGATTAGCAAACATTCATCGGTAAGTCTACGAATATTTCAGTTTGATTTACGGCCGTTTTCACCTATCTATCCTTAATTTAACTTACGGATACATTGCTTTCACAGTTCAATGACAAGATCTTATCTATCCATAGTTATGTCCAATATAGTTATAGATCAATTTTTAGTTATTTGATACTTTTCAGTTTTTGGAAGTCGGTTTTTGTAAACTTAGTTTTTTTTATTAAGTGTTATATTACAAAGGAACCTCAGTGCCTATCACTTACCATCGCATGAAGTTAGTAACTGTTAGTTAATAATGTTACCATAAAAATCTGTTATTCATAGTTAGTTTTTACTTTCAAACTATCCTCTTTAGCCAATTTCTTTTCGATGCTCCCGATCTAAGTCTATCGACATCCAGAGTCACGAACCCAAAAAGGCGTTTTTTCGAGATCTTCCCCTTTACAATCTTATTGGTTCTGGTAAAACAATATAATTATTAATTTCACACTCCCAGAATTCTTCAACTTTCGCCATCTTTGCTCCTAATGTTGAATTGATTTAAATCGAATATTTGATAAGTTCATTCGAATTCGTTTCTCTTTTGTTGTAACCTAGATTTAGTTGTTTGTGGAACCAAAGAAACTGTGTTTTTTTAGCGATACGATAGTACGATAAACAATGCTTTTTTCCCCACCTCGATGAAAAGCTGTCACTTAGTCCCCGGTACGGGGGACAAAAGTGGCCGATTCTCTCCCGGCAAGACGACTTTTGTCCCTCGTAACAGGGATTAAAAGCGAGCTTTTCATCCAGGTAGGAAAAAAATCGTATACGCACCACTTGAGATAAGTAGGACATTGCCACCAGCGATTGTCAATATTCCGCGGGTGCGAATGACCTACTTTTCTCCCTAGGTTCGTAATATACTATTAGGCCACACAGTATAGACTTTTTGAAATACTATAAAGTATATAGGTACTGATATTAGTGATCGTGACTGTCTAAATGACAGATAAAAGTAGAGGAGTAGAAGAAAAATATTTTCGGAACTATACCTACTGGTGTTTTCGGAACCCATAAGTCCTGCAACGTTATCTCAAAATATCATGTAAATCCGGTATCCTGATGTTTGTTTCCAGTGAACTTAAACTAATGAACAGATTTTAATGGGGATTAATTACTTTATTTAGTGCAGTTTAGTCCAAATTTGAGAGATGGCAGATAGTTTTTATTTCGATTTCGGATCCATAATTATTTTTATTTCCAATATTTTATATTTTCTATGAGAGAATTTATTGATGCACAGTTTGACAGTTCTGCTGTAAAACAATTTCATTATAACAACAGGGAACGCTCCGTGAATTTTACTAAATAATTATTGATGTTATAAAATATTATTGACAGATTCATAAAAAAACAGTGTTTTATTTATTATGTACAGAACAGCGTCTGTCGGTTCAGCTAGTAATATTATGTGTTTCTATATCGGTTGCTTATTTATAGTAGGTAATAAAGCTGTTTATGTATCTCTACAGGAGATAGACAAATATAAACTCGACAAGATTTGCAATACAGTAACGCCACCATTGGAAATGTCAACGTCTCACTACAAAGGACATATTATGACAAGGTAAACTATAGTTTAAGTTCTAGTTTGTCTGTATGTAATAGCAAAATCAACATCGTTTTAATCTAATATATAAAATTCTCGTGTCATGGTGTTAAACTTTGAACTCCCCCGAAACGAAAATTTATTGAATTAGGCGTTACTTTGCGGAAATCCATAATTATACAAATTATTTAAGTTTTCTTTAGTGTTAATTCCGCCAATATTTGTCTTTAAAACAATTCGACACGTGTTTCGCCTCTACACGAGGCATCCTCAGGACGTGTTGTCTCGCCAAAATCTGGCACGAGACTGAATCAAATGAGCCGGAAGCCGCTCTTTTATACCCTCGTCCCATGAAATGACGCGCTGTGATTGGTCGGCTGTTGTGACGTATTACCCCCGGAAGAGACACGTAACAAAGGTGATGGGACTAAATTTGTTTGTTCATTCAACAATGTAAACATATTGTTATTTTTGTGTTTTATTATTTCTAATTGCTCTAACACATTTAAGCGAAATCCTTTTTCACATGTATGTAAAATATTAAAGTTATTATTGTTTCCGAGTGAGTGACCTGTATCAATACCTGTATCCCCCGAAACGGCTTGGCCGATTCTCAAGAAATTTTGAGTGCATATTCGGGAGGTCTGAGAATCGGACAACATCTATTTTTCATCCCCCTAAATGTTAAGGGTGGTCCACACGAAACTTTTATTTTTTATTTTTTTTTAAATTTGTTTGATTATGAGTCAGCATTAAAAAATACATACAACTTCAAACTTTCACCCATCTACGATCAACAGTTACTTTTGTATCGCGATTGTTTGCTGGGTCAGCTAGTGTATGTAAATGAATGTTAATGATGTTATTACATAATTACATCACTTACTAGTGGGAGACTCCTTTGCACAGAATGCCGGCTAGATTATGGGTACCACAACGGCGTCTATTTCTGCCGTGAAGCAGTAATGTGTGAGCATTATTGTGTTTCGGTATCGGGCGGCGTAGCTAGTGAAAAACTGGGCAAATGAGACTTAATATATTTTGTCTTATGGTGACGAGCGTAATAATTGTAGTGCCGCTCAGAACCTCTTAATTGTTGTTTTAGCGGAAATAGTTATACAGGCTCAAAATTAAATTTCAAATATTTTTATTCAAAATAGGATTCAAAATCACTTATTGAACGTCAAAACCCATTCAAAATATACTGCCTCAGACTTTGAAGAAGAACGGGCGCAAAAAACTCAGCGGGCTTTTTTTATATAAAATACGGATTACAATGTAATATCGTACATGATCGTATAGGATGTCATGAAAAGACACCCACTCAGCATTTTTGGAATTGAAATAAGGATCATCTCAATTCCAACACTGATTTTCAGTAGGCACTGTAGCGTGTGAGCACACGCGGGATCGTGGTAGAATTGTATTGTTTGTAGAATTAAAACAATCTAATAAATTCTGTTACTTTTATATTCTTATTGTTTCACTTTCTACTAAACATATATATAAATTACGTGACAAGTTGTTTGTCCGCGATGGACTCCTAAACTAATGAACGGATTTTAATGGGGATTACTTCATGGAGTGCAGTTTAGTCCAACTTGAGAGATAGGATAGTTTTTATTTCGATTTGGGACCCATAATTATTGTTATTTCCATTATATGTTTTGTATGGACATATTTTCTGTGAGAGGATTTATTGACGCACGGTTTGACAGTTCCGCTGTGAAACATTATAACAACAGGGAGCATTTTTTTACGAATTCTTGATGTCATAACATCAATTTTGTCAAAAAACAATCATAAAATTTTTTTGACAAATTCATAAAAAACATTATTTTGTTTATTATTATGTACAGAACGTCTGTAGGGTAAGCTAGTTAATTATGAATTTTAGGCCGAAGGCCGAACGTTCTCACTTTACTTCATTCTCTTATCTGACTCGTTCTTCAATTGTCTTCATATTTGCGTTACTTAATTCTATTTTGAATCATTTATTTTTCTTTAACCTTAGGTTTTCGGCCAACCATAGAACAATGAGTTCATATATGCGGATAAGAACTCCTTGTTACAGTACCTACCAAGTCGACCCGTTGACAGTAGCCGTAGTCACACGGTTCCTTTTTTTGTTCTTATTAGGTAAAGCGAACAATTAAAACTTACAAAGTTAGTACATAAAGAAATAACAGTCTAATAAAATTGTAGTCAGATAAGCTATCCTTTTGTTATAGGCCTTAAAAGGGACCGTCTCAAAATAGTACATAAAGAGAAGAAACTAAAAAGATTGTATTCTAATGGGAGTTTTAAAAGATTTTTTTTAATTATATTAAATAGGATATTTTTGATTTTTTATATATAGAAGCTGTTTATTTTCTGATTATTATTATTTTTAAGCCTCTGAACACTTTTGTTTTTCTAATATAAAAGATTTCGGTTTGTTTTTAACAGGGAACAAACTTTATATATTAATATCGGCGGTTTATAAGATACGGCTGCACACTGATAAACACAGATAGTACCGGTTCACCTTTTGGGTACAGAATCTAACAAAACACTGATAATCCAGTTGAACCGAAGTACAGTACTTTTTTTACTTACTCGTGTAAGGCATTGGCTATTTGACGTTTGAGTATGTTTGTTGCATCATTTTACATATTATATTGTAATTGGAATGATTTGTAAATCGATGGAAATGTAAATCTTGATATAAAAGAGTAGCAATGAGTTTCTTGCTACTTCTTCTCATAAGCTCAACCCTTTACGAAGTAGCGGTAGATTTAATAAGAAAAATACTTTTTTGACATTCATAAGTGTCATTTCCGTGACCTACATGAATAAAGTGATTTTGATTTGATTTTATTTACACTTATTTTAGATACGACTGCGGTGTTTGTCAGGAGCGGTCACTGGATGTTGACACTATCTGTGAACATCACGACACCGCTCACACACATTTGCCAGATCCACGCGAAACTGAAAGTGAAACAGGGAAATGCGCCGACGTGCCTGTGTAAGTATCTCCATAAATATAGATTTTGGACGTGAGCAGATAAAAAGCGTTCGACTTTAAGTCTGTTTTTTAGATTTTTTAATGAAAATAAGGGACGAGACGAACACGACGTTCAGCTGATGGTAATGATCAGTCCAGTAATTTCACTAGCTACGGCGCCCTTCAGACCGAAACACAATAATGCTTACACATTAGTGCTTAATGGTAGAAATAAGCGCCGTTGTGGTACTCATAATCTAGCCGGCAACCTGTGCAAAGGAGCCTCCCACTGGAAAAGTAAATTTGCAAGAGTAATTTAGCTGGATTTATTGTTATTGGGTATACCAGAAATAATTTCGGCTTTATCAGTTAGGAAGAACGATTATAAAATCGTTAACTGATCATTATCAACTAAAATACTAAATGTGAAACAGTTGAAAATCGACTAATAATCCTTAATTTGTTTTTAGTTTTAACATTTTCGAGCGCAATTGAAATTGGAGAAAATGATTTTTTTAAATAATTAAACAACTTCATAATTGAAATTGCATTTGCCATAATTTCCCATATTATATGAACTACATGTAGATCTTAGCGCGGGGGTGGTGCCCCTTTTAATACGCGCGACAAACTCTGATTCTACTCACACTGGGCGAGATATTCTCAGCTAGAATTATATGTTATGAATGACAACGCTCAAGATCTATATATGCCTACAGATTTATCCTTTGGAACTGTATTTAAGAATGAAACCACCAAATGCTGGCAATGGGGCATAAAATGAATAGGGAAGTCTCAGGTGTCTAAAGGGGTGCCTTAGGCATTTATAAGTGGAAGGCTTCTTTGCACAGGATGCCAGCTAGATTATAGGTATCACAACGGCGCCTTTTTCTGCCGTGAAGCAATAATGTTTAAGCATTATTGTGTTTCGGTCTGAAGGGCGCCGTAACTAGTGATATTACTGGGCAAAATGATACTTAGCATCTTATACCCCAAGGTGACGAGCACAATTGTAGCGTCGCACTGAATTTTTGGGTTTTTCAAGAATTACCATCAACTGAACGTCCTGCTCCTCTCGTCCCTAATCATAAATACTGTTATAATTTATTAAAGTGATACTTTTATTCATCACCTTAAAATTTTTTCGTCCATCCATCGCATGTCGCATTACAGCCGGCCGCGAAGTAGGGGTGAAGTTGAATCATTAATTTCCACTACTTCTTTCAAGTAAGGTGGCCGAGTATTATATTATACTATGAGAAACCTGGGGTTTCATTACATTTTTATTAAGTACAGCATAATATGTATATTTATAGTGCTGATATTAATATGTTATTAAACAATTTGTTATGTTTTAAAGTGACAACCCTCACTTCTGGGATTAATACACAAATAAAATTTGAAAAGAAAAATAAAACAACTGAGCTAACCGTTCGAGTGACGTATCGTTGATAAAATCTTGTAAGCTTGGCTTCATCTTTGGTATCTGCTTTGTTCAACTCTTTAAGCCACAACCTGAGAGTTGTACAAAGCATACAAGATTTTATCAACGAACTCTAACGGCTAGCTCAGTTGGAAAAGCACTTGCACAGAACGCGAGAGGTCGCAGGTTCGAGTGCCGCATCGTTCATAAAATTTTGTTTTCAAATTATATTTTTGTATTAATGTGTTATTTTTTATCTGATAAAGAAGGCCGGATGATCTGATGCTAAAGACCACCGCTCTTGTAACGCCAGAGGAATTAACTGGCCGGCATTTGTAACCAATAGGGAAACAAGGGGAAATCGATTATGTACTGAGAGTCCACTGTCACTACTAAGCTATTTATGTATACGTTATATATTTTGTACGGTTTTAATTTATTCAATAATTAATTCGTTAGGTCGTTGGAGACACACAAAACCAGAATGCAGTGTACCGATTGTGATAAAACATTCAGTCATCGAGCTGGACTTATGAATCACAGAATGTAAGTAAAACCATATTGCCTATATTGCCTATAAATAAGCATTTTGTATGAAGTATAATTTATTTTATGGAATAGTAGAACAAACGAGCGTACGGACCTGGTGTTAAGTGATCACCGCCGCCCACATTCTCTTGCAACACCAGAGGAATCACAGTGCTAAATTACACCTACAAGGAAATTACAAACGAATTATTAATAAATTTAGCAAATTCAAATATCACAGTGACATGATGATACGGGTTGAACACAGAGCTATTTAAGGGATTCTTGACAGGCTTAGGAAAAAAACAACCATCTGCTAGCTATTGTGGTGTACGCCGCAAAAACCGTTAGAGTTACACGTATATAATGTATAATGGAATTGTTTATCTTAAATAGTCCTACAAAGAAGACCGCCCCGCATCTATTTATCTTTTATATGTAGGCCATTATTGCCGAAATAGTGAACCATAAAATGCAATAAAAATTGATAATTTATTTTAATGCACATTCGGTAGTTTCAAATTGATTCTTATATAAAAATAATACTTTCATCGATTCTCTTATTTAAAGTAGATAAACTTAGCCTTTCCCGCTACATAATTTGGACAAATATTTTTAATAGTTACGATGATTACCAACCGAGTGCGCGATAGTATGGTGCGGTCCGGCCGGCGAACTACTGAATAAATTTAATTTAAATTCGCAATTTTAACAAGAGTTCGAGACAACATATAGGCTACATATTGTCACGATAGATGGAGGCATATATATATATATATGTTTGGTGCTTTAAAGAGCCACACGGCGGACGACGTGGCAAGCAGCAGCTAGTATTTTATTATATAGCAAGATATATCTTGATGACGTCACAGCCACAGCTAATAAGTGCAGAGTTAAGCCGCGCTTTACATCATAGCATAGCTACCGTCTGTACTGCAGTCCTTTGCTATCTAATCTGTGACACGCTTTTGCTTGAGTTCAGTCAGAAGAATGAATGTATGAATAAATATAGTTTTAATGGTTTCATTATTTCATTTGTATATTTATAAAATATGTTCTATTAATTAAACTTACATATTTGATCTTATTTTAGAGTTGTACACGAATACAAAAATGAATTTCCTTGTAATGTATGCAAGAAGGTGTTCAGATGGAAGAACAGTCTTAAACGACATCTGGAGAAGCACACAACTAATGTGAGTGGTTCTGTTGAATATTTTTGTAATATTGTTATCTTTCTGGCATGCTTAATATCACTTTCCATATTGAATACATCCAAGGAGAGATGATGGTATAGTAATATATAATACGGGCAAGGCCGGTCATGTGCTTAGCATATTTTTTATGATCTCCTGGTCAGGATTTTTTTTATGGAATAGGAGGACAAACGAGCGTACGGGTCACCTGGTGTTAAGTGATCACCGCCGCCCATATTCTCTTGCAACACCAGAGGAAACACAAGAGCGTTGCCGGCCTTTAAGGAAAGTGTACGCGCTTTTTTTGAAGGTACCCATGTCGTATCGTCCCGGAAACACCGCACAAGGAAGCTCATTCCACAGCTTTGTAGTACGAGAAAGAAAGATCCTTGAAAACCACACTGTGGAGGACCGCCACACATCCAGATGGTGGGGATGATATCCTAACTTGTGGCGTGTCGTGCGAAGGTTAAATTCGGCGGCAGGAATCAGGTTAAACAGCTCTACGCAATGCCAAGTGATCCAGCCGTTCACAGAGCACTGGGTCCCCGACAATTCGAGCTGCTCTGCGTTGCACGCGGTCAAATGGATCGAGCTGATACTGGGGTGCGCTAGACCAGAGATGACAGCAATACTCCATGTGTGGCCGGACCTGCGCTTTGTAGAGCGCTAGAATGTGGGCCGGCTTGAAGTATTGCCGTGCTCTATTAATGACGCCCAGCTTCTTCGAAACCAATTTGGCTTTGCCGTCCAGATTACACGGAATTGGCAGTCGCTCGAGATTTCGAGACCCAGTATTCCGATTTTCGTATTTCGGGTGCCCCCTTAAAGTAACAAAATTGTGTAATCTTTAAATAATATTTTCGTTTTTAATCATTTTGCTAAATAAACACATTTCAATTGCTCAGACAAAATGTTCTTGCTTCGTGTTCGCGTCCGTCTCGCGCGTGACGTAGTGTTACTACTTCTAATGAGCGTATACAATAATAGACTTTGTACATTACTGCCACGAAATAAGGTGTTAATTTGAATGTTGAATGTTTTAATGTTATCTGAATATGTTAATGTATATGTATCTATAGGTATTTTTTTATGATTATTGGTGATATTTGGATGTTTAGGAAGGTTCGGGTGGGTACTGCTCTGCGTGTGGCATCGGATTTTCGTCTGTGTCCTCGCTACAAAGGCATCTCAGGAACAGCTTGAAACACGTCACGCCAGACCAATTGAGGTAATATCAGCGCGCTATTTGAATTTATCATCTATTTACAACTACCGCGCGAGTTGAATGCATTCCTATAAAGAGCGGGAGCATCTCCCCCCGCTTTCCGCAAGCTTCATCTCGCGTACCTGTAGTTGTAGTGCTGTGCCGTAGTCGCCGCTTACCGTGCTATCGCTTTAATACTAAAGTTGCGATCCCCTGTTATTTTATTTTTATTTTAATAATGACTGATCCGAGTCCATCAGGTTAAGTTCCAAAAAACGAGCCAAGCACACGAAATGGCGAAAAATGTTTTAGACATGACGTGTGTCGATGAAAGGCAGAACAAACATTTGGGATTTAATAAGGTAGGTTAAAATGATGAAAAAACTAATAAATTATTGATTTCATCGTTTTAATCTAGTGTGAGATGGTGAACTTGAAGCATTGCTTAAATTATGATGTATATATTTTGTATGGTCATCAGTTATAATTAGGTCATAGAACTAATAGCATTCCTGAACTCTGCATTCAACTCGCGCGATATCTCTAGCAAATTCTCGAAATAATTCATGTTGAGTCTAGTTTAACACATTCATTGCTAGCATGCTTATAACACTCTACCGTGAATATACTAACCGGGGCTCAGGTAGATGGCTTGAACGTGAAACACGTACGTTATGATTTTGTACTAATTGTGTAAAATTAAAACAGATATGAATTTTTTTAAGTCAAAGGAAATGAGACAGACAGGTTTCACCTTTACAGCATCATTCTTAAAACGTCTGCTCTCTACGAGATCCAAAGAGGATGTAAATACTACGTAATAAGAGGCGTGACGGCCTAAGTAAAAATTGAAATTTAGTTTAGTATGAAACGTGCAGTGATTTGACTTATGTTTGAAATAGTAGTCAGTGCATTATGGCGATTGGCGGCGAAGTATTATCCTGCTAGCTTTGAAAACGAACAGATCTCCGTTTAAAAGAAGATTATAATCGTCATCTGTCAATCTATCAATGACAGCACGTTTCATACGTTCGAGTGAATCGCTTTATTCTTAGAGAGTTTCGCTAGGCTGACGAGATCGTCCACCCAACTGTGTGTCAAAGCTGTTAACTCTCATCCGCGTGTTTCACCTCCCACCCATTAACTTTGGAGGGGTTATTTATGACACTAGTTATTTTGACAATCATTCCAAAAGTAAGGCAAGCGCGCGTCCATTCTTTTATACGTTTACTAATACGTGGTTGCGATGCCCTTTGGCCTGGGACTTCCCTGTTCTTTTTAAGCCCCAGGGAGGCACATAATATCCTTATTTCTTGCTAGCTTGCGACTTCCTAGCTTGGATAGTTATGCATTACAAATTTTCTCTTTTTTTTGGAGGAATAGGAGGACAAACGAGCGTACGGGTCACCTGGTGTTAAATGACCACCGCCGCCCACAATCTCTTGCAACACCAGAGGAACCACAGGAGCGTTGCCGGCCTTTAAGGAAGGTGTACGCGCTTATTTGAAGGTACCCATGTCGTAAACACCGCACAAGGAAGCTCATTCCAAAGCTTTGTAGTACGTGGAAGAAAGCTCCTTGAAAACCGCACTGTGGAGGAGCACACATCCAGATAGTGGGAATGATGTCCTAACTTAATTGCGAATCTCCTTAATACTCGAAGATAAAAATAAAACTCGGCGCGGTATTGACGTAACAACCTGGGGTGGTTATCTTGCATCGATTTATCCTAGATTGATCTTGATAAATGACATATAAAAAGCATATCAAAGTACCTATTATGACCTCATAATTAATGTATTATAATTTTCAGATTTATATGCGACCACTGCAAACGCCGGTTCGCGGATAAGACAAAACTAAGAGACCATATCGAGGATAAACATCTGAACAGGACTACGTACCAGTGCTACATTTGTCACAAAGTAAATATTGTTATGTAAGAGTTGTTTTAGCATTGAACGAACAGAGCTGTGAGAATGGTGATTTGTTTGTATTGACGGAATTTTATACCACTGAAAACACCCCAATTGGAGACTTTTAGCGGCTATCAAGAAACGAGAACACCATCAAGATTCCTGCTTCCTCCATAAAGACCGGAAATACTTTTTAATTACTCCCAGAGCTGGACGACCGATCATAGTAACTAGGTAGTTAGTGATATTCCTGCACGATTAGATGGGGACAGGCCGCCATCTTGGTGACGTGGTGGTAATTACGTCTGGTCTTATTAAACATTCTGGATTAAAATTTTACTATTGTTTCAGCCATCGAAGAGCCGGGTGGGGTTGGATCAACACATACGAAATGTACACAAGGGCAGACCGAACAATAAAATATGTCATTACTGTGGCAAGGGATTTCCGGTGAGATATAACCACAGACTAACGCTTATCTTGCTTGAACCACCTCTAGCAACACCATCAACGCCTGGCGATTAAATCTATTTGTTATTTCTTATATTGTGTTCATTAAACAATGTTCTCGTCATAATCATTGAATGATACTTTGTTTCAGACGAAGGTGCAGTTAGAATCTCACATACGCACCCACACTGGTGAACGGCCTTTCATATGTGAATACTGTCCCACAACATTCTCTCAACAGTCAAACCTCTACAAACATCACAGACAGGTATAACGCAGGTTCCATATAGTCCTAAGATCCCGATATAAAACGACCTTCACCGAGCTGGTTATTGGATGAAACATATTTTTTAATTAAATTTAATATGTCAATAAGTATATTGCATATGTTGCCTAGCAAATTTCAGTCAAGGATACGATTAATTATTAATTATTTTTTTTTTAACTATTCACCGGTTTGTTTAATGGACAAATTCTATACCAATTGAAAGTATGTAGTCCATGGTATATACAAAAGTTAGGTTGCCTATTTTTTTCCTGTCACAACTCATGGGTTTCCAGGTATGAACAGGTAATTCGATACCAGTAACTTGTACCGGTCTGGTTATTGAATGAAACTTAAATAAAAATAAAGTTTATTTTTAAAAATAAAAGATCGGTGCTTTTTTTATTTCTCTTTTATACCGCCAAATATTTTGCAAACTTTAGTTATTATTTAGAATAAGATGCGATTATAGTACAGATAACGCGCGAGTTGAATGCAGAGTTTAGTATTGCGATAGTGTTGTGACTTAATTATAATTGATGACTATAATGAGTTTTTCGATAAATTTAAACCATGCTTCAAGTTTACCATTAAAACACATCTTTATTTCAACATTTTAACCTAATAATTAAATCTGAGATTATCGTACTCATTTACAGAAGAATAACGTTAATAAATTGCCTTTCTTTTGTACACGGTATACGTTTTTAAATGTATATTGATGATGAAAATAATTACTGCAGTAATACTGCTGTACCGCATGATCGTATGTTTTTAAATGAAAGTAATAAATACCTCATAGCGTTTTTGAACATCACTAATACATTCAAACTTTTATTAATTTCAAATGGAAAAATAAAACAAGGTATCTTCCAAGATTAATATATTTTATTAAAACATTTATGATACTATTACTTGTTGACCTACGTAGGAGAGATAGGCTTCAGGGTTGGCTTGGTATTTGCGAATAGCCGCAAGTGTTGCTAAAAACGCGCCTAGCGTGTCCCATGCCGCATCGCAGTAGTTTTATGTTCTGAGGTTAGCCGGGAATGTGTTAAGATTGAATTTGAAATGGCTTAATGGTTATTGTATTAATATTGATTTTACATTATTGAATTGACAGGTCCATCAGAATATTAAAAAGAAGAAGGCTGTTGTAAAGAGAACCAAAGAGGAATGTCATGGAACTACAAGCCATGAAGATCCATCAATACCAATTGCCTTAATACAATACATGGCTTTACCAGATAGTGTCTTTTCAATATGAAAATATAAAGATAAATATAACATATTTGTTTTATTTTTGCAACCAGTGCATTCACAACGGAAGTAACAGCTTTAAGTTGTGGGCAGGGGCGTGCATTGGTTTTCTAGTAAAGCACTGTGGATCTAACTAGTCGTATTTGAGCTTTGGATATGAAAAGATTACTTACCGTAGGTATTTGGTATCTAGCGTAAGGAAAAATTTTATGAGTGGGTGTTAAATAGAAGTTTGGTCATAAAATAACGGAACCAAATTAAACTAAATTAAGTTTAACACTAGTGCTAAATGGGTCATAGTGAGGTAGCCACTGCCTAATTGCCTATATGATATGCACGCCCCTAGTTGTGGGAGAGTCACAGGAGAACGAGCGACTCGACCCATCGTAATAATTTCGCACGGAAAACTAACGCGAGGTAGCGCTGCTAGGCTGTATATGTAAGTGCCTAGGAACGCCGACCAGCAATCCGGAATATGACAGCGGTAGAAACCTGGTTACTCTTTGACTGTGTGTGGAATATGAATTTTGAGCATCCCACCCCCACCGTCGGATTAGATATTTTTCTGGTTGATTATTATTTTTGTCTGCGACCATTGTTTCATTGAATTCAAATGATAGGTTTTAGATCGCAGTGATAGGGTAGCTGTACTATATGTTGGCCATCACAACATATTTTTTGGTCAGCTTTGTCATCAATAAATCAAATCATTATCTCTTTATTCATTTAGGTCAAGGATATGACACTTATGAATGTCAAAAGTTTTCTTTTCTTTTTGTATTTACCGCCACTTCGGAAGGGGTTGAGCTTTAATGAGAAGAAGTGGCTCATGCCACTCTTTTAAATCAACATTTACAGCTTCATCTTTTTACAAATCATTTCAGTTAAAGGGATGCAACAAAACTACTCAACGCCTTCACTAAGTAAAAAAAAGAGAAGTACTCCTTCTATGTCATCTTATCGATAAACAGAACGCAGAACAGGGGGAACCGGTTTCAGTCCCACTGAAAACGAGGTCTGGAAAGGTCTTGAAACGTCAGGTTAACTAAAATAATAATAAAAATGTAACTTTTACGCAAAATGCTAATGTAAAAACAAAATTACAAATACACGCATTTTAATCCCTTAAAAAGTGTTTTATTTAATTAAGTACGTTTTGATTTCCACCTAGCTTAGGTTTGCTTATCAACTTGATCTGCAGTATCCATAATTAGGTTAACGTATATTTTGACCTAAACTAGGAATTTCTATTAATCTAATGGCATCATGAATAGAATCGGCTTTTCGACAACTTTAAAAAAAGCGTGACTTATATGGATAGTCGATAAAAATAATTAACAATCGATCTTACCAGCCGTAAACACACATCATCAGGGTATACAATGTTAGTTGTATCCACTGACCTCTATGATTAAACCACGGGACAGGCTGTTCCATATGTTTGACAGATAATTTTTTGTGCCTATTTAAAGTGCCACTAGAAAGCGTCCAGAGAACTAATTTTTACGTATAATGCAAGTAGCTGCTAGAGAAGTGTACAGTGATAATCATAGACAGACAGAGGGCGCTAAGCGAGTGTAAACATTGACTTAGCGTTTAAAAATTGAAATTAAAAGAAATAGTGCACATATAGGAGTGAATAAAGTTAATAAATATAGTTTAAGCTCCAATAAAACATATATAGTGTTAGCAAAACTTGATATTCGTTAAATATAGTAAAAAGTGCAGTTATTTAGTGATCTTGTGCTCGGAACTATTGCATCATCCTTCAAAAGCTAAGTGACTTGTTGTAATATACCTACCTAACATTACATTACATCCACCTGATTGAAGGAGATTATAGATATTAAGAGAAGTACTTTTTGTAGTGTGAACAATATAAATTATTTTATTAAGTATCTGTATTTGTTAATATAATTGCTATATGCTAAGTAATTTTAAAATAAAACATACTAGCGCCATCTAGCTCGTCAACATAATATTATATTTATAAGATTGTTTATAAATCTTTTGAATACAAAGCTTAAAAATATACTTCCTAGGCATTAAAATAGCAAAAAGGAATTTTACTGCTTGGTGTCTTTCACGATGAACTCACCCCCGAAAAGCGCTGGATGCCGAAATGCCTTACCGAAGAAAGAATATTTACAGTGTTTAACATGTAAGGGACAATACGACTTAGATTGTGCCAACGTGACGTACAAACTGTATTGTTTGATGCAACGTAAGGATAAATGGAACTGCCCTGAGTGCCTTAATAAAATACCAAAAAGAGGCAATACCAATATTCCAGTTCGAAACATTGACACAACAATGGACGAAGTCCGGCAACATGTAACGACCAAGTGTGAAGGATCTAAGCGTACTCAAAAAAATACAGAGAATGAAAATGTCACGTTGCGTGTAAAAAATCCATCAGCTCGGTCTACAACTGCGGATACTACAGCAGAGTTCTCAATAATGGAAGAACTGAAACTACACATGAGTGAGCTATTTAACTCACAAATGACTTGCATTAAGGACGCGATTATTAATTTGACGGAGACCATTAAGGCGCAAAACTCCCGTATTCAACAGCTTGAAGATCGAGTGTCGCAATTAGAAAAATCGACCGATTTGTCAGTTTTGGAGGACAAAATACAGAAGCTCAGTATAAAAATAGTCGAACAAGAGCAAACATTATTAGCAAACGATATTGAAATCTCTGGGTGTCCGGAAGTTCAGAACGAAAGTGCAATGCATATTATTAAGACCGTTGCACATAAAATAGGCATCAGTATCAATGAGAAAGATATTGTTAACGTGGAGCGAGTCGGGTCCAGGCGTCCAGAAGAGAAAGAGAAACCGTATAGACCACGACCGCTTATCGTGCGTCTTACACGCTGTGAGACTAGGGACGCGTTGCTAACCGCCGCCCGCGTTCGCCGTGGCCTTAACACCGAAGGCCTGCAGCTTCCAGGCCCTACACGCTCTCTCTATATAAATGAACGTCTCAGCGGATACAACCGATACTTATTTCAGAAAGCCCGCTTATTAGCCAGCGAACTAAAATTTAAATATATATGGACACGCGACGGTAAAATTTATGTACGGCAAGAGCAAGGAAAAGAACGTTCCAGGATACTTGAGGAGAGTGATTTAGTCCGGGTTTTTGGAAAATCTTAATATTTGAGCCTTTATTTTCCTATCCTTCTAATTTTATACTTACATTTAAAGCTAATATTTTTATAATGTGCAACCTTCTGTTATTTTATACTTTTTCTACACAACATATTACATATTCATATAAACATACACATATGTTAAATATTAGTTGCACATTGTTTATTAAAGTAGTTCATTTAAAAATTCCTAATGGCTAACCCTTCAAAAAAATGACCCAAATGAAATTAACGCTCATTTTTTAAATCTACCCCCATACAACAAAGAAGATATAGAAATTACGACAAACGAAAAAGACAGTATACAACAAGCATTTGAAAAATTACATCAGAGCAGGTAGCCCTTAATATTTTAAAGGCTATCAAAACTAAAGCTATAGGTGTTGATAAATTAGACATTGACATGATTTTACTTACCGTTGAAATTACTCTGCCTATAATAACAAATATCATTAACACGTCAATATTAACTCATAAATTCCCTTCTTGTTAGAAAAACGCACTTGTTAAACCTATACCAAAAAAAACAACTGTTAATGGACTAAATGATTTACGTCCAATTTCTATTTTACCCGTGCTATCCAAAGTTTTAGAAAAAGTAGTCCTAGATCAAGTGCTTGCTTATCTCGACAATATAAAAGTAATACCAAAATATCAATCTGGGTTTCGTAAGGGTCACGGCACAGAAACAGCCCTTCTACATATCACTGATGATTTGACAGAAGCATCGGATATGGGATATAGTAGTATACTAGTTTTGCTAGACTATTCTAGAGCCTTCGACTGCATCCCTTCAGATATACTGCTGTCAAAACTAAAACACTATGTTTTCACCAAAAATACTTGCTGTTGGTTTGAAAAGTTCCTGACCGGTAGAAGCCAAATGGTGGAAATTGAAGACAAAATTTGGTAAAAAACTTCTTTCTTCGTTGCTGCCTGTGATAAGAGGTGTCCCACAGGGCTCTCTGCTAAGCCCAAAAATTTTCTCCATTTTTACTGCTGACCTCCCCAAATATATAAAAACTTGTAAATACCACCTCTACGCTGATGACACGGAACTGTATTACTCTTTCAAAGGAGAAGATGTCAAAGACGCTGTACGTAAAATAAATCAGGACTTAGAAAATATCTACAATTGGTCAAAAAAAACTCGCTGTCACTTAATCCAGCTAAATCACAGATGTTAGCCCTTGGAACAAAAAACCAAATCAAATGTAACTGCAACGAAAAAGTAAAAATAAATGGTATATATAGTATATACCAGTAGAATATGTAAAAACTGCACGTAATTTGGGCCTGGTACTAGACAGTGAGCAAATATTTATGGAACATGTTAACAATAAAATAAGAACTGCTTTCTATAAACTGAAAACACTTTATAAAATAGGGCCATACCGTAAAGAGGAACTACGTACTTCATTGACTGAGTCACTTGTCCTCTCCCAATTCAACCACTACAGTACAACATATGGTCCCAGACTTAGTCATAAATTGGAGAGAGCAGTGCAGCGGGTACAAAATGCATGTATTCGATTCTCCTTTCATGTTCCAAACAGAGGTTATATAACTCCATATTAAAACAACAAACGAATACTTAATATGAAAGCTAGGAGAGAATTGCATTATGCCTGTAGTATAAAGAGAATAATCTATAGCAAGCGCCCTGAATATTTATTTGAAAAATTGTCCTGGAGCGGAAGTTCTAATTTAAAATGTACACGTTTTACCTCTCAAAACTTATTAAATATACCATACTACAAGACAACAAGATATAGATCCAGTTTCAAATTCATGGCTTCCCGTTTTTGGACTGATTTGTCACCACCTCTTAGAATGATAAAAAATAATAAACATCATAAAATGGAGGTCTAACTCCATCAAGATTTTTTTGCCTTAACTTAACGGGGGTTTTTCTTATAATCGAGTATATTGGAAAATTATTTAAATATTCTTATTTTATTGTATTTTGGTTTACGCTGGTGGTCTTGTTACAAATTTACAATTTACAATTACAATGCCAGAAAAAAAAACTGTAAACTGTCAAGCTTGCTGTCAAGTGGCAAGTAAGAGTTTGATTTGATGTGTGTGGTTGTGACTAGCCGGCTATTTTATTTTATAATTCTGCAATATTAGCGCTTTATTGATTTTTATTAATTTGATTTTTCTTAAAACGGAAAAATGGTTGTAAGGCAGTATAACGAGGAACTTAAATATCTTGAAAAAATTAACCCTCATTGCTGGAGAATCAAAAAAGGTTTTCAACCAAATATGAACGTTGAAGGTGTATTTTATGTAAATAATACTTTGGAAAAACTCATGTTGGATGAGTTGAGGAATTCATGTCGACCGGGAATGACTGGAGGCTTTCTCCCAGGTGTGAAACAGATAGCAAATGTAGCTGCCTTGCCTGGTATTGTTGGACGGTCCGTCGGCTTGCCAGATGTTCACTCCGGTTATGGTTTTGCTATCGGTATGTATATTTTATCATAATTATAAGTGTGTTGTTATACATTCCGTGGTAACCAGGACCTGAAAGTAATCCTTTTATTTTTAGGGAACATGGCTGCATTTGATATTTCTAATCCAAAATCGATAGTCTCGCCAGGTGGAGTTGGTTTTGATATTAATTGTGGGGTGAGACTTTTGCGAACAAATCTTCATGAAAAAGACATACTTCCAATAAAGGTAGAGTAATCTAACTAATAATAATATTAATGTGGGTTTCTAATTCGATGTAGTTCCTGAAAAACATTCCAAGCCACAAAGGAATGACATTTTAAGGAATTCATGTTTAAAGTTTAATAATTAGTGTATTCCATTCATGTGGGTTGGGCTACTAAGTCATGATGCCATTTTAAGAGTGACAGTAAGGCTGGCATTTTTTGTCAAGCCGTTAATATGAATCACATGACCAGTTTTTAGTTCTTAACTCAATTTGGACATGATTGTGGTTTGGAACATTTTTCTGGAATAATGTCAAATTATTGTTATTAACATGTACATAACTATTTTAGGAACAACTAGCTCAAAGTTTATTTGATCACATACCAGTGGGTGTTGGTTCAAAAGGCATAATACCAATGAATGCCAGAGATTTAGAAGAGGCATTGGAAATGGGAATGGATTGGTCACTAAGAGAAGGGTATGTGTGGGCTGAAGATAAAGAGCACTGTGAGGAGTATGGTAGGATGCTTAATGCAGACCCATCCAAAGTTAGTCTTAGAGCAAAGAAAAGGGGACTGCCACAGTTGGGAACACTAGGTGCTGGGAACCATTATGCAGAGATACAAGTAGTGGATGAGATATATGATAAATTTGCTGCTGGAAAGATGGGTCTGGAAAGGGTTGGTCAAGTTTGTGTTATGATTCACTCAGGAAGTAGAGGTTTTGGTCATCAAGTAGCTACAGATGCATTGGTGCAGATGGAGAAAGCAATGAAGAGGGATCAGATTGATGTGAATGATCGCCAGTTAGCGTGTGCAAGAATAAATTCAACAGAAGGTCAAGATTATTTAAAAGCTATGGCTGCAGCTGCAAACTTTGCTTGGGTCAATCGTAGTTCAATGACTTTCCTAACAAGACAAGCATTTGCGAAGCAGTTCCAAATGGCTCCAGATGACTTAGATATGCATGTTATCTATGATGTTTCACATAATATAGCAAAAATAGAGGAACATGTTGTTGATGGAAAGGTTAAAAAATTACTTGTTCACCGAAAGGTATTTATTATGACTGTATTAATTATTATTGTAAATGTATTAGAGTTAATTTTGGGTTAACATGTTGTATTTTTTTTTCAGGGTTCAACACGGGCCTTCCCTCCCCACCATCCATTAATACCAGTTGACTATCAACTAACAGGACAGCCAGTACTAATTGGGGGGTCCATGGGAACATGTAGTTATGTTCTTACTGGAACTCATCAAGGAATGACTGAGACATTTGGTTCAACTTGCCATGGTGCTGTAAGTATTGGTTTGTAGTATAATTTGCAAGAAGCTGGAGCTGATAGATCTCCCAGGCTGTAACTCTGTTTGATGATATACAAGTATATATGTACTGATATAGTTTCAAGAAATTTACCAAGTTTTGTTTCTTTTTTTTATTCTAATAAGGGATGAGACAAAGAGGATGTTCAGCTGATGGTAATTGATATACCTTGCCCATTACAATGCAGCGCCCCTCAGGATTCTTGAAAAACCCAAAACTTCTGAGCGGCACTATAATTGCACACAGAATAGACAAACAGTGTTAAGCCTCATTTGCCCAGTAATTTCACTAGCTATCTGACCTACAGACCGAAACACAATAATGCTTACACATTACTGCTTAACGGCAGAAATAGGTGCCATATAATCTAGCCTGTTGTTGCATTATGTTGTTATTGTCACTCCCTAAAATGGTAAAAAAAATGTAGTTCTATTCTGTTATTAACTTTTTCGTCATTTAAATACATATAATATAATTTTTTTGTTGTTGGGAGAGCCACTAGTATTAGGGGGTCAGATGAATCTGTTAATAATAATGTTAATGTGGGTTATCTTGAAATAAGGATTTAGAAGAAGGTGCCTGAATAGCATAAATTTAAGGTACAATGAATAAACTACCATATTTGCTGCTAGCTTTCAGTGTTCCTTTGATAACATGTTGATAACATAATTATAGTAAAATATTTGATTTCTCAATCTTTTCCACCATGCATATAACACAATCGCCAATGTTGCTGCTTACTACTTCAAACCTGTGCAATGAGAGCTTCCTTGAGTGGTGTTTCCGGGACTAAATGACATGATTACCTAAAGTGCATACAAGGTGTATTACCTTGTGTATTGTTACCTTAAAAGCCGGAAGAGCTCCTGTGATTCCTCCGGCGTTGCAAGATAATGTGGGTTGTTTGTCCTCATTTACCATAAACACCAGCAAAATGTCTCTATTATTCTTTGCCTTTGGTGTACTATACACACACACTTTCTCTACTTTCTTAGCATTATTTCACTACTTGTGTTATGTGGACTTGGCATAATATGCATGAGCTGCTGATCCTTGCTGACTTATGTTATTTTATTATGTTTATAGGGTCGTGCATTATCCCGTGCAAAGTCTCGACGCAACATTGACTACAAAGATGTTCTCAACAAACTCGAAACAATGGGAATTTCTATTAGGGTTGCATCACCTAAACTAGTAATGGAAGAAGCTCCCGAGTCTTATAAAAATGTCACCGATGTTGTAAACACCTGTCATGCAGCAGGAATTAGTAAGAAGACAATAAAGTTAAGACCTATTGCTGTCATTAAAGGTTAATAACATGAGTGTTTTTTGTACAGGATTTATTAAAAAGAACTGAACAAATACAAATACAAGGATTTTCCGCTATTTATTTATTTCAACAACAATTAAACAATCTATTTTATAACAATAATACTGTATTCACCATGACTATGTATGAGGTATGATAAGCTGCTACTGAGAAAGGTATCTACAAACTATCTGCTACACTTTTAATTTGTCTGCTAAAATGACCAATAGCGCTGTGCCTAGGAAGAAAAGGCCTGATGGTAGAGCTGTCGCTGCATTGTCAATTTCATCTGCAAGTAAATATTTTAATATGTATCAAAATACTGAAAATAGCAATATTTTACTCAACAGGAACTTTCTTTTATTTATGTAAAAAAAGTGAATACAATATACAGTGTTATTACAAAAAATAATTTAAACATGGCTTAGACAGATGTTTTGTTAAACGGTTTCTAACTATTTAAACGACATCTAAAGATTGACGCTAAACAATTTGGATTTTTGGATATGTAATAGAACTTTTTTTATAACGAGTGTTCAACACATTTTTACTTTTTTAATAACACCAATAGATTTTGTTGATTCATAAATTAAAATCTAAGCACATAGTGGTGTCAAAGTAAATATATGTTTGTGGATATGTAATAGAACTTTTTTTATAACGAGTGTTCAACACATTTTTACTTTTTTGTAATAACACCAATAGATTTTGTTGATTCATAAATTAAAATCTAAGCACATAGTGGTGTCAAAGTAAATATATGTTTGTAATGAAAGCAGGGATATCTCTGTCACAGTACACTAAGTTGACTACATGAGACACATGTACTATAGTACATGATATCTGAGTTTATTCATACTACTATGACAGTATCTAACTGGTACAAATGTACTAGGTTTGATTGTGCTCGTTCAGTGAAGTCATAAGTTACTTCTCTTTTAAGACTGATTAACTTGGTCAATAATTAAATATATATACAAGCAAGAAAAGGTGTTTTTAATTTAAATTTCTTGTAGATTATATTATAAAGTATTTGACATAAAGATAAATTTAAATTTTGAATAATATAATTATTATATAAATATAATTTATCTATTGACACAATAAAACCTCTATCCTGGCAGGGTAGACTTTTTCGATACAGGCTTATTTATTAATTATTTAAAAACAATTTTTTAATAAAAATCTTAGAATAACTAACAATCTATACTTAATTAACTATAATATAATATACATAGTACAGACAGGAATTTCGAACTCCTTCTTTGAATAACAAGTCAATCCTGAGAGTTCGGTTTATATTTCGCAATGAGACTGTGAAAGGCGTGTCTCAACTTTACATAAAAACTTTAAGTATAGTAGTTTATACTACTGTCTTAACTCATGAGAACATACGAATACACACTTGTGATTAAAACAAAATGAATTAAGTAGTACAATTAAATCGCAAAAATATATTATCTCAATACAATTTTAACTATTGACCCCAAAGAATTATCAAGAGGCACTTCTCTAACTTCTATTAATTGACAAATATTTATGATTAGGTAAACTGCATATCCAAATAGGGTGTAAATACTACATTATAAGAGGTGGGACTGCCTAAGTAATAATTGAAATTTAGTTAGAATTTAGTTGCATTGTTTTGACATAAGTTTCAAATAGAAGTAATCACAGTATGGCAATTGGGGTCGAAGTGTAATCCGAGTAAGTTTGAAAGCGAACAGTTGTTTAACGGCCGTTTTCAATAACCTATTTACCCTTAGTTTAACTTATACGACGTTTAACGGATACATTGCTATCACCGTTTAAGGAGAAGATCTTATCTATCCATAGTTATAGTCCAATGCTATCTGTGAATAGCTTATTGAAATGTAAGTAAGCGTAAAAGGATACATTTGTCTACCTCTAGTAAGTTAAACTAAGGATAGATAGGTTATTTAAAACAAGTGGATTTCGGCTATCTTCGTTTTTTACAAGATTATATTAGTCAATCTATCAATGACTGCACGTTTCATACAATCGCTTTTTTCTCGAGTTTCGCTTGGCTGTGCATATCCTCCAGCTAAGTATTTGGAAGTTGAATTTAAAATTGCGTCAACTAATTTTGTGACTCCAGAGGCAATTCTCAGTTTTGCAAGCTGGTACTGTATGGTGTTCACATTCTGTTAAGGCATCCGAGAAGCTTGAATCATACATGTTTAAGGCAAACATCTGTTTCAACATTTGTCGCAACTGTGGTTGGTATATTTTGCATGTGTAAGTATAACATTATCATACATTATAATCTAAAGGCTAAAATAATTAAAAGTTAACGACTTTTAAAGTGTTGCTGGGATGGCGACAGTAAATTACATGGAATTGTAAATAATAAACCGAAAAGTAGATTATATTTATGGAATCTCTTCAAAATATCGAGCTAAAAGGTGGTAAAAGTGTACATAATTGAGATGATACGGATAGTGTATTGGCCGGATATCGGATATTCGGCAAGCTACAGTGTATGCGGCCCTTTATCGCGTTACGCAACGCGATCAGTTTAATCTTCTTAAAGTCATCTCGAATCGATCGCAATCACTACTTATACATTGATGGTCATTTAATTTGAGTCAGAGTTTTGCGAGAATTTATCTTTCAGCACCTGGGAATGCGTTTACTCCTAAAGGCTATTTTCTGAAGCTGGTCTGATATTCGAAGCCAAGAGAAGTCGTCTCTTATCGACAAATACGAAAAATTGGGTATTCATTCACCACGATTTGCCACTTGTTAATTTTGCGCACTAAACTAATTAACAAAACAATCATTTTGCCGTGCCATTATAAAAATGAACGGTGTCCATAACTTATTGTGGTATGAGATTTTTTTTTGATTTCAGTATTCAGAATCCGGTTAGATACCGGAATAGTAATTTAGTATAGTGTTTATTCAGGATAGTGCAAACAAGGCCGGATACCGGTTTCATCTCTAGTACATAACATGGAAAAGAAACAATTGAACCAGAAATTAATGAAATAGATAACAATTATGTAACTAGCATCTGACGTGTTGGAAAGTTATTATTAATGGATAAGTTAATTTATACAAGAAAATAATAATTCAATTATTTATGTCAAAGTCTTCTTTGTCCAATGTATAAAGCAGCTTTTTAGCCGTTAATCACGCCCATTAGCAGAAAACCTCACTGTTTTGTTTTTGTCTTTTGTATAGTCGACTCAGTTCGTAAGTGTCTTATAATTTTGTCAAATTGTATTGGAACATATTTTTTTTTATTGAATTGTTTTCGACTTTCCAATATGTTATTCAACTTTCCAGTTATATTATCCAATGTGTCTATCTTTCTATGTTGCGTTAGCTTATACAGAGTGTAAAAAATCCTGTACTATATCTTGAGGTGTATATGGGTATTAAGTAGAGAGAACAAATAAATATTGATTTTCAGGAAATAAGTACATTAAAAAAAAGGTTACTAAAGTAACCCAATTATAATAGTTTGGACACCTCTGCCTGCGATCATGTCAATTTTTCCCTGCCACACACCCATTTCATTCATGTACCGTGCGAAGGGCGTGCGGGCGGAGGCGAAAACGAAAGTTTTGTATTATTATTATTAGTATGAGCCGCTGCGCAGCTGACGCTAACTATACGCCAATGAACCTAGGTCAGTGCGATGACCCTAGTTTACTGGTAGAATAAATAAGTCAGGAGTTCTCAACATTTTTGAAAACATTTAATATGAAATGTTCTTTTAATCGTAGCATTTAATCTAAGGGGTTTTGATTTTTTTTATGTCTCCCCGCATTCAACTACATATCTGTGTCAATTATTGTACAGGTTTTTTTAATATAGTGTATAATCATGTTTACCTTGTTTTTGAATCGGTTGATTACTGTCGTCTTGCGCCCAACCTAAACTTTTGTCCAAAGCTTTTTCCCAGCGTAATCGACGTATTTCTCGCTCTGAAATTAAAAATAGAATGAAATAAAGGTAAACCTAACTTTAATATTGTATCATAGATCAAAATATTCTAAGTAAAAACAAAATTCAATAAGGAACACGAGAACACACGGTATTCTTTTACACAACAGTACCTAACTTTTAACTGATAAAAAATTGAAACATTTTTATTCAAAATAGGATGATATCACTAATTGAGAGTCAAAAATACCACCCATTCCAAAAAGAATGCCTCAGGCCTGAGAAGAACGGGTGCTACAAACTCAGCGGGCTTTTTTTCATAAAAATATGGTTACAAACAATATCGTACGATAAAATTTATTATTTAATAGCCCGAGGGCGGTCGCTCCATTCCCAATCTATGGTATCATTAAGAAAGTCATTTATGTTATAGTAACCTTTAACACACAAACGTTTTTTAACAATTCTTTTGAATATCGTAATACATTTGTTTCGAACATTTTCTGGGATCTTGTTGTAAAAGCATATACATCGACCCTCCAAAGACTTACTAACTCAACATAGCCGAGTAGTAGGCATTATACAAGTAAGGTAAATATAGCAGATTCCACCGGTTTCGGTTCGGATCTTTCTTACCTATCGGCTATTATCGCTTTGTCTAGCTTGCATGAGTTCATATATTATTCTATTTTACTTTGACTAATGTGAAATTTTCTTATTGTGATTGGCAGTGAAACAGAATGCCCGGGCAGTATTCTAACTTGGCTCTGTCCTTGGAATTAATACTTAAAGCAGCGTGTGACCACACCATATGATTTGTTTTCATTAGATCTTCTGCTGACTACACATCCCAATACCAGTTCTCTGTCGGAATATCCAAACCTTACCTGGTAAGAGGTGTGGTGCCTATCCAATGGCCAGGTCGCAGAACATCACCTATAATAAAAAATAGTAATACCTACCCTCATTAGTTATTGACGGTAGAAAGGTATCTGACGGCGGACTTGGAGTAGAAGCTGGCCACACTCGTAATGCCCGGCCTGCCACGATCGCTACACCCAGCGCTGTGCTCTCCATCATCAATGGCCGTATCTAAAATACAGATTACTTATTAACATCTTTGTTTCTTGGAACAAGTGCCGCTTTGAATTTTTGGGTTTTTCAATAATCCTAAGCGGCACAATTACCAGCAGCTGAACGTCCTGCTCGTCTTGCCCCTATTTTCACAAAAAAAATACTAACAACAGGAATGCCGAGTATATCCGCTTGCATCTGCATGAGGGCGACGTTCTGAGCCATGCCCCCGTCGGCCAATAGCTGCCTCAATGGTGCGCAGTCGACGGCCATTGCGGCGGCAACTGCGCATGTCTGTTGACAGACGGCTTCCAGTGCGGCACGTACTATGTGCTCCCTGCGAGTTTTACTGCTTATTCCGCACATAATTCTGAAATTTTACGTTTTTAAAGTTATACTTCTTTAGGCGCGTTATGAATAAATGATGAGAGTGAAATTTTACGATGCGCGCGCATAACTTTTATACAAAAAAACAGGGTGAAATTGGTTCTTAAAATTTTCTGACGTTTGCGACATTCGTTATTTTTGAAGTTATACTTCTTTTGGCACGTTATGAAAAAATTATGAGAGTGAAATTTTAAAATGCGCGCGCATCACAGTAACACAAAAATAACAGGGTGAAGTTGGTTCCTAAAATTTTCTGACGTTGCGACATTCGTTTTTGTTTTGGTTTCTTCGTCCATTATTAGGACAGGCAAAGGGTTCAAGCCTATACAGCTGTATTCCTTATTTAATAATTAATTGTCAAAGCCATCTTTGCAAGATTTTTTTTGGGATTCGTAGTCCATTATCAGGATAGGCAAAGGATTCAAGCCCGGACAGCCGTATTCTTTATTTAATAATTAATTGTCAAAGCCATCGTTTACTTTGTTACTACTACTTGCAAGATTTTTACAATATTTTGTCAATTACTACAGACAACTTTAGTCGCTCCGAGTTTTTTATATGAAAAGGGAGGACTAACGACCGTACCTGTTTTTAAGTGATCACTGTCGCCCACATTCTCTTCCTACACCAGAGGAATCACAGGAGCGTTGCCAGCTTTTATAAAACACCAAGGAAGCTAATTCAACAGCTTTGTTGTATGTGGAAGAAGGTTCCATGAAAACCGCATTGTGGAGGAACGCGAATTGATTATTGTTATTTACAAAACAAAATTAGTTTGTAAGGTATATATGTATCACGTTCAAAACAAAGCGTTTTAAGTATCAAATATTTCATTACACAAATTTGAAAATTACTCTGTATAAATGGATGTACTTAGTTAAGCAGAAAGGACTCAAACCACACAAAGACATTTTGAATTATAGGTATTTCAGTTTCAGCTCTTAATAATCTTCCATATAAGTATCCTATAAAATATCAAAAAACAAACAGCTTCCATGTACATTTTAAAATAGGGTTTTCTCTACATGACAGATTCGATCTTGAGGAGTTTGATGGCATACTGAACTAAAGTGTGGTTTAAGTCCTTTCTGCTTAACTACGTCCAAATATAAATTTATCACAAATTGGACGCATCAATATAGTGAATACATCAAATTATTTTTAACTAAATGGGACTTTATAGGGAGTTGTAATTTATAGGTACCCCCTTGCATCCTTGCGCCACTGTGGAGAATAAAGGCCATTGAATGCTGGCACAAAACAGACACTTCCTTCCTCGTTATCAGCAACATCCATGGCAAGAACATCTGTGTCTGATATATCATTTACTATACCAAGTCCGTGTTTCAACCACTGCATTGTATCTCCTGTAAGAAACAGAAGAAAGATGGGTAATAAAGGTTGTGTTAAAGAACATGTAGAGTTAGGGACTACGCGCATTTATTCAGCTCTTTTCAGCTTTTGTCCATAGAAAACAACAATTTTGTATAGAGACGTGTACGCGTCGATTCAGCCTTCCGCGTCCATTCTGCTTTCGCGGCAAACCAGCATAAAATGAGGATAAATGTGTTTTTATTATGCGAATGCTATAGAGAGCGTTCGGCGCTGTTCCGCCGCATACAGCGCTGTTCGCCGTCGAATGCGGCGGAACAGCTCTTTACAGGGATGGTTCGCGACTCCTTGTCGACAAGTTGCGACCTGTATTGTTCCTGCATTGATTTGACGTAATCATTATGCACGCAAAGACTAAAGAGTGCAGACGTGATTTAAAGTTATTATTCTCATTCTTACGACGCCGCGCCGTACGCGGCTGATAGAAGCAGAGATGTATAAGTGTGACCAAAATCGTTCAGCGAAACGCGAATGGAGCTGAATAAGTGCGCGTAGTCCCTTAATGCTATGCTCTCACGTCCCGAGCGCGCACAGACGCCACCTGCTCAGTAGCTTTGGCGACAAACCTGGCGCAGCCACTTAAGACGCTATAGCAGATAGCCACTTGTGGTTACATTAGGCGAGGTCTCAATATGCGGTTTATGTTACGGGTTGCTAGATAAACAAGCTTGGTTATTGTAAACAAAAAACGTGCTTTGTGATATATTCGTGCTGTGATATCGCCGCTCGTTCAGACTTATACGAGAAATTGTGATTATTTTGATAAACGCGTCAAAATAAAAATACTGCAATTGAATTCTTTGTATTATTTTTACTAAAGTGGACACGTTATAATATGGTCTTATATTTTCTTTCAAAAAAATAATTTATTTTTTATAAAAAAAAAATCACGCAATAATGTTCCCGTTGTGCCTTGTTTTATGGCTCTTAGAGCCAAGAGCAATTTATAATACGCCCGTTAAAAAAAATCTCTGGCGTTTTTGTCTACGTAGATATTAGCAGTTTTTTGACTTGCCGTTGCGGTATATAAGCCTACACGGGAGTGTTTGGGAGGTTCCGGCGATATTGACCAGATCGTTCGTCCATCTTTTGGAACGCCTACCAAAACTAAATCTTCCGGGACGTGGTCGCCATTCGAGGATGTTACTGCTCTAATTGCCATCTGTGCGTCGAACTAGGTATGTGCCCTGCCCACTGCCACGTCAGTTTTGCAACTATCTGGGCTATTTCGGTGACTTTGGTTCTCCTACGGCCTATGCACTGCGGTAAGATGGCGCCTGGCATCAGCCGGATTCTAGCTTCATTCAGATTTACATCACAACGTTCATCTTATTATAGTGCAGTGGTTTTTCATTGTCTTATGCACCAGACATTTTAGGCAGTACTTTCGTTCGCTGGAGTGAGCGAATAGTTTTCACTTTCAGGCAACATTTCGTGCGGATTGGTGTTCAGATCCCCCCCATCCTCCAAATTAGGAAGGGAGGCGAAAAGTTTAGATTTTTTTGTTAGAAATAGTAAGGGCAAGAGACCAAGTGGCTGATCCCGAGCACGATGGATTGACCCTCTCGCAAAAGTTTTATGATATTATGGTGAGGAATCGATGGTGAGCCTGATTACTACCATCAAACTATCATAATCACTAAAACGTACAATATGTTTGTCTCGCTTACCCTTATGAGTTTTGCCTATTATTGCCATCTTCATCGTATGCCTCACTGTTCTTACTTAGACACAGTATTTAGAATCTACCCGCAATTTCTTAAAATTACGTATTTATCTAATAAATGCACGAGTAAAACAACACCGCATACCTTTAAAATTATTATTAAAATGATTCGTATTATGTTTTAAGTAATAGTATTGATAATGTCTTATAATATCTATAATTTAAGTATTTATTATCAGAACGTCCGTGGTCTAAGAACAAAACTAATGAAGTTTATCGTAAAGTCTGTATGATTTCTTATGACGTAATTATATTTACTGAGACGTGGTTAGAAGACAGCATATCTGACTCCGAGTTCCTGGATGATCGGTACCTAGTTTGGCGACGTGACCGTGATTATAGTTTAACGGGTCAAACAAAGGGCGGTGGTGTTTTAATAGTTACACGTAAACATTTGTAAGTCAAGTTGCTGCCGCAATTTAACTCAACAGCAGAAGACCTTTGGATAAGTGTACGCATCAAACAAGCAAATACACGTAAGTGGATTGATTTGTATCTCTGTGTTATTTATTTGTGCGAGCAGAATAACGGCTTGTCATTTAGTAATCAATTGGCAAACTTCCTCACAAAATTAAATTATGCGTCATCAGTCAACCCTTCCGATGCTTTTTTTGTTATTGGTGATTTTAATTTAAGCGGTATTGTTTGGCAACCAACAGATACTAGTAGTTTTAATAGTACTTGCATGAGTTCTTCGGATGAGTATTCGCTAACGGACGAAATGAGCGCATTATGCCTGAATCAGTTTAACGGCATACTTAACAAACAGAACAGACTATTAGATCTAGTTTTTTCGAACCAATTAATCTATGTATCCGAGTGCACCGATCCTCTTACACCCATTGATACTTACCACCCTGCTTTGTTGATAGATGCAGAATCATTTGAAATCACGTTATTAGATCACGCGCCGCGGCTCCGCTATATTTATGATAAAGGTGATTTTCAAAATATTAACAATAGAATCAGAGGTATTGACTGGGAAGGCGAGTTTTTATCTCGCCCTATTGACGAGTGTGTTAGCTTCTTAAATGAAACGGTATATGCCCTTCAAAATCAGTATATACCAATAAAACGTGCACGGAACTATTCGTATCCAGTTTGGTATAACTCAGCTCTGATAAAAGTGATTAAGGAGAAAAGTAAATACCATATAAAAAATTTAAGAACTACGGTAACAAATCGGATTATTTTACATATAATTTATTACGTAAGGGTCTGGATCTGAAATTACGAATTATAGACCGATTTCAAAACTTTGCATTATTGCTAAAGTCTTTGAGAGGGTCATATATAAGCAATTGTATGCTAACTTAAAAAACACCTTTAGTCCCTTCCAACATGGATTTCTGAAAGGTAGATCTACTGTTTCTAATCTTTTACTTCTCAACAATTTTATTACTGACGCTATGGATAATGGTATGCAAGTCGATGTAATCTACACCGACTATAGTAAGGCGTTTGATAAAATCGACCACAATACATTAATATGTAAGCTATCTCAGTCGGGAATACGGGGTGACTTGTTACGGTGGTTCTCGTCATACATAGATAATCGTTCACAAGCTGTTGTACTAAATAACTACATTTCTAGTTGCGTTCCAGTTCCTAGTGGTGTTCCCCAGGGATCACTACTTGGTCCACTTCTTTTTATTATCTATGTAGGTGATATAGATTCCTGTTTTAAGTCTTCCAATTTACTTTCCTTCGCTGATGATATGAAAATATTATCTTCAATAACATCAATCCTTGACATGATTGCCCTTCAAGAGGATCTCAACCGCCTAGAGGAGTATTGTCTTACTAATAAACTAGAACTTAATACATCAAAATGTTCAGTAGTCATATATACCCGTAAGATTAACATCCTACAAACAAATTACACATTAAGAGGTCAGGTGCTCTCTAGATGCAATGGTACGAGGGATCTCGGCGTTTACCATGACTCTAAGTTGCTATTCAATGATCACATTGATAAGATAGGTAACAAGGCTTCAAAGGCATTAGGTTTTATTGCTTAATAAAAAGAAATTCGCTTGAATTTCAAAGAATTTTAATAATATTAAGACTATTAAGATACTATATTGTACTTTTGTTAGAAGTAATCTGGAATATGCTTCACAAATTTGGAATCCTACATATACGTATGTTGACCGTCTAGAAAGTGTTCAGAGGCGATTTTTAAGATATCTTTGTTTTAGATTTAAGGTACCTTACGATTCTAATAGCTATGTTGATTTGTGTAAAAAGTTTCACTTCTTACCACTGAAAGAACGGCGAAATATAACTGACTTTTTATTTATGTTAAAAATTATAAGCAATCATGTCGATTGCCCAGATCTGCTGCATAAAGTTAATTTTAATGTACCTCAAAAAACTCTTAGATATAGCCCTCCACTTTGTGTTCCTGCTGTTAGTAGCAACTATAGGCAAAATACATATGGTGCGAGCGTGTAAAACAGTGAATGATGTTAGTAGATTATTAGATATTGACATATTTGCTACAAGCATTTCCAAGGCAAAGCAGTGCATAACCCTCAACTTTTTTAATTAAGTATTGTTTTTTGTTATCTGTTTAAAAGTATCTTTTTTGTCATGAATTTGAGCCGAAAAATGGTGTTCACGTACATATTTTATATTACTTCTATTAGTGAAAACCTGTAATTGGCTATCTGTTACTATTTAAGTTTCTACAGAAATTGTATTAGCTGGTGGTTTTCCTTAAATAAATAAATCATCAGTCATTATGGATATGACCAAGAAGACGAAGTTTAACGGTCTTGTTTAAGTTCTCTGGTATTTGGGCAAAGAGCGTCGGTGTTGCAAACGAAGGCAGTTGCCTATTTCCCGACGCGATTTCGATTACCACTATGATTTTGATGTTTTAATTCATATGTGATGAAAGAATCAAATCGCGAGGAAACCTACACACAAATCCTAACTACTTTGGCGTTTCATCATTCAGAGAGGGTTTGGAAAAGGTGACTCAGGCGCATATTCCTTGATTAGATGGGGGGTGTCGAAAGTTTTGAGGCTTAAACATGAAGAAGTATTAGCCGCACCTACACCTTTTCGGGTCAGAATAAAACAGTATGAATGCACCATAAATCAACAATGTATGAGTTATTGATGTAGATGTATGAGCTATGACATCTTAAAAACCGTACCCGCTATGGCAACTGATCCTTCTAAAGCATACACTGGCGGCTCGTCGGGTCCCATTTTATATGCTACAGTAGTTAGAAGTCCATTCTGGGAATGTACGATCGATTCACCTAAAAACATTTCATATTTATTTACATTTTTATAAAAAATCCGATACATTTCGCCGACTTTTGAGTAGTAAAAAGTGAAACTATTTACCAAGAAGAACATTCAGTTTTTAGAATAATAAGATACCTTTCGGACGTTCAGCTGATGGTAATTGTAATACCCTGCCCATTTTAAGGCAGTGCCGCTTAGGATTTTTGAAAAACCCAAAAATTCTGAGCGGCACTACAATTGTGCTCATCACCATGAGACATAAGATGCTAAGTCTCATTTGCCCAGTAATTTCACTAGCTACGGCGCCCTTTAGCACGAAACAATAATGCTTACACATAACTCCTTCACGGCAGAAATATGCACCGTTGTGGTACCCTTAATCTAGCCAACATTTGTGCAAAGAAGCCTCCCACTGGTATATGACCTAAGTCGCCTCTTACGACACTCTTAGGCCTGGGACTTCCCTATTGGGCAACCGCCTCTGAATACTTTCCATAGGATCAACAAACATGTTATAAGCAAGATTCCAAATTAGTGAAGCATACTCAAGATGAATTGCTCTTACAATATTTTATTAAAATTTTTGATATTATTAAAACTGAAATATAGAGTTAGATGCTATAATTTAGGAAAAAAAAATGTTTATTTGTAACGAATAGTACACGTAAATAAAATAAATTAAGATATGAACATACTGTCACATCCGCCCACAGAGTAAACCAGTCCTAAATCTAAATTACCCCACTCATTGTCACAGACCGTAATACACTGAGGTGTTTAATATTATAATTAAGTGAATTAGTACGTCTAAGTTTATTTTTATTTTTAAATTAATTCACTGTTTTGTTTTTGAATAGTTTTAAGTTACAACCAATAATTAGCTATTAATTTATATAATCTTTAAGGCGACGTCACCAAATGGCCTAACGGTAGACCAGCGCTGGTTTTGAAACCAGCAAACATGCTGAGTTGGGCCCACTTTGTGACGCATAGAAAATGGTATTCCTCAATTTTGTTTACGTTAAAAGTTTTACTTTTTAGTCTTTTGTTATTAGATGTACCTACTGTACTGTAACGTCACAAATAAACATTTCTTAACTGCCTGCTTAAAGTAGTCTGATATGACACGGTTCTGTCCCCTTACCAATCTTTGGGGATTTTAATGGAAGGTCACCTGAAGTTAAGTGATCACCGCCGCCTGTATTGTAATTATGTCATTCTAAAGATCTAACTCCCAAAAAAAACATTACCTGTATTATACAACAAAAAACAGCCAGTCCCGTACGTACATTTGACTTGACCAAATCTCAAGCAGTTTTGTCCCACCAATGCTGACTGTTGGTCTCCTAGACACTGTAAAGAAATATCGGTTATATTTTACAAACATACAAAACATTGATTTTTTAAAGTTAGCTATCAAGTTTATACAACTTACGCATTAAGAATCCATTAAGTAGCCTACCCCAGCGATTGGTGTGCCAAGAAGTGATCCCGTTGATATGTATCCATATATTTCCGAGGAACTTTTAATCTTTGGTAGAATTTGTTCTGGTATGCTGAAGAAACGTAACAGTCCTTTATCCCATTGCAGACTTCTGAGTGACATGAGTTGAGTTCGAGATGCATTTGTAACATCTGTTGCATGTATTCCGCCGCGACTGCCTCCGGTAAGGTTCTGGTGAAGGTAAATAAGGAACAATGAATATTTTGTAAGAACCGGTATCTCGCCATCAATAGATGAATGAATGTATATATTTCAAAATAAAAGGTCCAAGAACCAAGAAAATCCATAGCAGAACTCTTCATTTCAATTCTTTATGGATACGCTCTTTCACCACAGCCTACGCAACACCCGATGGAAAAATGTCTCAAGCTGTAGACAGTCGAAAGAAGCGATTCCTGCACTATCGCCCAAACTGACACGTCGACTTATCAGCCTAAACAGACACGATATCCGAATCATGTTGGGTCACACACCACAAAACAAGCACCTTTTCACAATCCTAAGTGCAGAGGCTGTCTGGTCGAGGACGAAACCCTAACTCATGTAATCCCGCAATGAGCAGGGGTGTCAAACCAACGGGCAAAAAACCTTAGTGATAACAAGGTCGCTGCGAGAAGTCTGCGAACACCCCAGGAGTGTTTTGAACTTCTGAAAGAAGCTGGGCTGGTTGGAATGACTGGCCAAGACTGCACGAAAAATGGACCCAACGGAGCGGTCTAATTGCGGAAACAGGAGCTGCTTTACCAAACCATACTCTTTACTCGAAGTAGTTGGCGGATTGGTATGGAAAATTTCTAATTATCAATCAATGGATTGATGGTATTATACCATCTTGGAGACGATTTTACCACATTTCGTTGTTTGTCTTGTCTGTATAATATTCTATGTGTGTTTAGTTAGATATCCAATAGGAGAACAAAAAATTGTTTATAAACAAGAAGGGACATAAAGTACAGGTCACTTATTTTCGTTGCTATTTTGTGAATCTCTCGAAAGATTCATGTCATTTTGACACCTACCATCAACTTAGCCCTCTGAGGATCCTACGCCTCTTTAAAATAATAGGTCTTGAGGATATAATTCAAATATCCGCACAGTAAGGGCACACATTTCCTAACTAGTAAGAAGCCTTGATTTGTCGCACCTCACTTTTAATGTATAGGGAATAGGGCAGGCCATCTAGCGCAAGCAGGAGCCACAATAGATCCTAGGATTTTAGTGTATTTCAATACCCCAATCTTAATAAAATAAAAAATCAACTAAGCTCCATTGATGACTAATATAAAAACACCTAATCCTAATCTATATCAGGGACGTGCATATCATATAGACAATTAGGAAGTGCCTACCTCGTTAAGAACCTAAATAAATATTGGACTAGTGTGAAACTTAAAATACCTACGCTAGGCAGTCTACAGACTGCATATATGAAGCAAGCAGCATTTTATACAACTTATCAACATAAGTTGTATAAAATGCTGCTTGTAGCAGTACAACTACTGCTTGACTAAAGCGCAACTATGACTAGTTAGATCTACAGTGCCTTCCTTGCTTAGAAAACCAATGTACGTCCCTGATCTATATACAGGTTGTCCCAAAGTTATGGGACATGAAGGGAAAGTACCTTAAGAAAATCAACAGGCAGCGGACTCATTACAAGATTGGCGATTTGCGTAAGACAAGAGCGATCACATTTTGATCATTTAATTAATTAATTTATAAAAAAATACCCACTTAATTGACTACTTTCTTTTAAAATACTATGTTACTTAAGAAGAGTAATTAGTTTTTGGCCATTCTTTCGATTGGCATTATAAAAGTAGGGGTGATTATTTTTTTACATTTCAATCGGTGCGATTCCCAGACGAGGCAAGTAATTTTTAGAAATTCTTTGAATGCAGAAGTACTAACTTTTAAAAATAACAAAGTCTTCTTTCAGTAAAATAGTCTATCTTCGATATTTAAAGTACTTTCCCTTCATGTCCCATAACTTTGGGACACCCTGTATATATAAGAGATTACCACCTGTGTACTTGTCACGATATCTCTGGAACCATAAGGCGTAGAGATTTGAAACTTGGTAGGCATAATCCTTTCGCCGAGTAGAGGTCAGCTAAGAAAGGATTTTACGAAATTCCATCCGCAAGAGTTGTTTTTTTTATTATTAATAGACCGTCTATTCGGGTCAGCAAGTAATCCATAAGAGACTAACTTGTACAACTAAAATTGCAACTATCATTTTCAACTGTGACAATATGAAAATATCTTAAATAATTTAAATGTCTGTATACAGTCTCTTGCTGTTAGACAACCGATGAAAACAGACCAGGAATAATACTTTAACGTGCGTGACTAGCTGTCTTACACTCGCGATTTGTATGTAATTTTGTGTTGATGTTGTGAAATAGAGGCAAACTGTCAACCTCAATATTTTTTTGTCGTTTTCACAGCTCTCACAGTCTATTTAAACATATAAATAATCAAATTCTAAATAATTGAAAGGCAACAGTTATAACAAATATAATAATAAAATTTAAATGATTTTTACCCATATAAGCCATGAATCCACCGTTCCCGCCATACATTTCCCATTGCTGATAGCTTCTTTTACTAATGTTACGTTTTGTATGAGCCACTTCAGCTTAACAGATGAGAAGTACGTCGACAATGGAAGACCACTTGTTTGAGTGACTGAGTTTATGCTATGTGCTCCTTTACTTTTCTTTAGATCATCAATAATCTTAGATGTTCTGACATCCAACCAAACTGTAACAACAACATTACAAATGAGGAACTATGGATAAAAAGCTTTCTTATGAGAATGTGATTTCGATAGATTGTATTTATTTTCTAATCTAACCTTGTAAGTTTTAAAAGGGTTAAAACTCAGTGTCTCGTAGCATGAATTAAGAGTAAAAAATATTTAGTTGATACAGCTTTAGGCCACGATTATAATTCTGCCACTCCTATTACAAGGTAATGCACCATTCCAGAAGAAAAAGGATTATAATTTATAACCTTACCTCAAATGATGACATTTTATGGGGAGGAAAGAAAGGGAACGCCTATGGTTTATAATCTGGCACTCGCCGGCAGCTGCCGCGGCACGCTACACTCGGCTCGTGCGTTGTTTCAACTGTTCTAACAGAACCTAACCTAACCAATTCTTATAAATTGTGGTTCATAGAGCTTTGGTCTAATAAAAGAAAAATAATTATTGTTCTATTTTTTCTGGCCTTACAACTCTGGATTCTAGCTTTTTTAGTCTAAAAATAATTTTTGATGAAGCCGTCTAGTCTGTCTCAGACTATATTTTACGTTTCATTTTAATATTTTTCATTTACAATTGACAGTTATTAGCAAGTTTTTAGCCTTCCGCCGCAATGACATCGCTCATCATTATTTACGTGATTTACCCGTTTGAGGTTTTTTTACCTCCTAATAAGTGCTATAGGAAGTATCCTATAAAAGTACAACCCTTTCAAACTATACTTCTTTTGGCATGTTAGGGAAATATTAACAGAGTAAATTTTAAACGATGTGCGTGCACACCGACAGCCAAATTCAACACCCTGATGTTAGGTGGTCAACTAGACCATTTGTACTTCAGACTTTTAAATAAATAATGTGTTATAACAATATTATATTTATGCAATAATTTAATATTACTTTGATATCAATTAACTTTAATGATATTATAGATTACATTTTATAAATATCAAAGACATTTGGGTTAATAGTCACACATGTAGAGTGGTATAATTCATGTCAAATCTTTGCTTTTTTATATATAAGACGGGGTAAATGTGCAAGAGATTTACGTTATGGGAAGTGGTGAGGCATCCATCCAGTGGAAAACTGCAAAACCAGGAGTGAAGAAATGCATTGCAGGCCTAGCAGTATGCTCTATGTTTGAAGGTTCCTGAGTCATATCAGTTCAAGGAAAACTGCAGCCACTAACTGATTCCACAAAGATGCTGTAACGAGTTGTAGAATGCCAGGTGTCAACATGATGAGGTTCACATTTTAATGTCATATCTGGTGGTTGAATTCGCTGGACAACTTCTCTAAGCACTCCCCATGATATATGCGGTAGAAGATGCAGAGAGAACCCACATCTCACAACGCCAATGGATTAATCGCCAATCGGATATGACTTGATTGTCAAGGATTGGACCCACTCTTTATCATATGTTGTCTGTTTTGTTGTTTTCACTTTTACTTCCTCTGGTGTTACAAGATAGCATGAGCTGCTGTGATCACATACCACCAGATGACCCGTATGCTCGTTTGTGTTCCTCTTCTGTAAGCAGGCTGGTACTGGGGAGGGCAAGAGGTGAGAACAGTATGCCATGTGAGGTTGAATTTGGATGGTCAGGTCCAGGTGGATGCTTGAATTAAAGTACTGGCTCATCCTACTGAGTACACCAAGCTTTTTGGTATTCTCTTCCAAATGGCCACAAAACTGAACATCAATTGATATATTCATGCCAATTGTGGCAATACTAGCTGTGGCAGTTGACTTAAATCAAAACTTTAATAATAGAAGATACTATAAACTAAGCTAGAGGTCCCGGGTTCAAATCCCGGTAGGTGCAAGCATTTATATTATGAATATAGATGTTTGTTTCCGAGTCATGGATATTTAAATGTATTTATGTATGTTTATATGAATATATGTATATTTAAGTAAGTATATTGTATTAAATATATCATTGTCTTGTAACCCATAACACAGGCTATATATGCTTGACTTGGGGCAAGATAATTTGTGTAAAAAGTGTGTCAATATTATTATATATATAATATTATGTATATATTAAGATAATATAATAAAATAATATTTTTAACCGTGAATACACGAACTTGTGTTTCCTTAGACTTAAAGTGGACTTAATTTTATTGACTTATTTTGTTCTGTTATGCTAAAGAAGTATAATTTCTTACACACACACACACAGATATTTTTTTTATTATCAGATTGTAATTATCAGTATACAAACACATACACACCGAGCTAATAAAATTTATTTTATGTAAAAAAGTGTGTGTTGTAGTGCATTATGACTATTTCCAAAATGACTCTTAGTTTTACCAATATCTGTCAATGGCAATTAACATGAAGCACCCCATGCTTTTTAAAATTTTTTTGTTAGTCACATTATTTCTAATTTACTCATGTTATAAAGTATTATTTATTAAATTATTTTCAGGGTGTAAACCAGTACACGAAATGATGTTGAGGCTTGTAAAGGTTTATTAAAAATATTGCTATAATTTTCTATTATTCACTAACTCTCTTGTGTTTCTGGGGTTGGGGCTAAATTAGACAAACGGATAGTAGTTTGGCTGGGTATGGGATATTTGGCAAGCTACAAGGCCGGAGAGCCGGATATTGGGCTCCGGTGCAGATACCGGATAGGTCCCGGATATCTGTTTCACCTCTAGTCTAAATGAAAAGAAAATATTAAATATTCTGTTGAACGAAATAATTACCAATTGCACTGTATAAAGGCTCGCCAGTTTCAGAATTCCAAACAATTGTTGTCTCCCTTTGATTTGTTATTCCAATTCCTACAACATCACCTGGGTCTATATCCAATTTTCTCAAATTATCAATGGTCTCCTGTCAATATTAAAGTATTTCATTTAGCACTCATCACTCATAATTAAAACAATTATCTCAAAAAATTAATTACATTATGTGCTTTTACATCCAAGCACTGCATGCTATTAATAATAAACTTGTATAGTCTTGTTAAAAAAGGCACCTATGGTTGATTACTTATTATATTATATCATTTAATTCACTATTAAATCAATTGTGTGAGAAAAGAAGTCCAGTTCACATTTTTCTTTTGTAACTTACAACTGGAAAAGCATGCGAAAAAGTTAAAATGTATAACTTACTTCAATACACTCTAAGACAGCACTTAGAATTTCTAATGCATCTTGTTCAACCCAACCTTCTCGTGGGCTGAACCTTTTAAGAATTATCTGGTGGTAAGTCAATACTTCTGAAGTGTTTGCTGCAAACACCTATCAAAAACGGTAGTAATCATAATAAATTTATATTTTTATGCAATAATATTATTGTCTTATGTACATATTTTATATTTGTCCAATATTTACCAAAAACTTTACGTTGGATGTTCCTTCGTCAATTGCTCCAATTAATGGGCCAAATTTACCAAATTCCCGCATAGCTGGACACTAACTAATAACTATATTACTTAAACTCGCCACTCGGCTTTACAATTTCTCGTTCTCAGGTCCAAGTTCAAGAGTTATCTCATAGGGAAAACGTCTTAGGTCGGTAATTTGATGTTTTGTTTATGTTGCATTCCGACATTTGTTTTAGACAGTACTTACGTAATTAGTGTTTCATTGTTTGTGTCGAATTTATTGACTTGCCACAAGCAAGTGATCTCCATAAAAATGTTAAGATACGAATATTTTTAAATAAAATTAAACACTGGCGATCAAAGAATTTATTTACTGTAACCAAAGAGAATATAACCACTTTCCAGGTCCACAACGTTCAAGAGAGCGGAACTCGGAAGAGTGTGAAACGCGTACTATATCTTGATACCAACATAATCACCTAATGATGTAATACTAATAGCAGAGCTGCCAATATAGTAAACCGATGTACAATCCATAATTTTTATAGATATATAGATAATTAACTGTACTATACAAATATGTATGTTCTTATGTCGACAGTTACATTAATATAAATGTTATCTAATTTTAAGGTTCCCTTTGTTAATTTTAAGATGGATGGACCTAAGCCAAGCTTAACTAGCTTAAACTAAGGATACGTTTTAATTATTTCAAAGAAAAAAACAACTAATATTTTTTTAATAGTTTTCTTTTGCGTTCAGTAGTTGTTTCGGTTTTGACAGTCCTTAGTTTTCGTTTTTCAGGTGTTGCAAAAATATTTTTGAAGTCGTAGGCTGAATCTGAAATAAGAACAGAATACATATTATAGAAATTCGTTATTTAGTTTAGTTAATTAGTTTTTTGAACATCATGTAAAATATAATATAATAAAAAAAATAAAGGATAATACAGGTATAAACTAAAAATATTAATAAGAATTAAAAATAAAATATCGACAATCGATAAAAAAGTGTCAAGTAACACTTTAGGTAATATTTATTAGCTTACTATTTGTTCTTTAGTGCTTACCTTTCTTTATCCAAAGGGAATTTAGCCATGAAAATTATCTTATTCCCATGACCCATCTGACCAGTCAGATTTTAAACCACATAATTTACATGTTTTTTATTACATTGTATAGCTTAGCAATGTCTTACGCATTTATTCTACAAATAATTAAGCAAATTCCCCTGAACATTACACGAATAAAGTATATTCGTACCAAAAATTGTTAAATTCACTTTTATTTTGAATGAATCACATGTCACATGATACTCAAACCAAAACAAATAAAAGAGTCAAATTTGTTAGAGCGAGACAGCGTTTGCCGCCATTGCATTTCATAAATTGTCATTTTCACGTCTAATAGAGAGTTGCGCCAGGCTGGTTAGTTCTAAAATCTAAAGTAAATTTCAACCTTTTCACAGCTTTCATAGTCTACTCTATAGTCGGAAATGGAATTCAAGATCAAAGTGTAAACAATGGTGCTGCCACCTAAAACTAATAACCTTTTCCATTGTCCGTGTTGAAATCTTCTAAAATATCATTTCAAAATTATAAGTTTAGTATAATTACATAAAAAATAAATTTTGCGCAACGTTGTCTCTTTGTAGTATAGCATACATCCAAAAATTAAAATGTAAATTTATTGTTCATACTCTGTTTTGACACTGGCAATATGATAGAAGCTCTAAACATTTGGCTCGTCTACACAAGAAAAACGTAAATAATTTTACAAAAAATCTTTGCCGCAGTGACAGGTATGACTTGTCACCATATTGTTTTGTTCGTGACGTTTCTTGAATGTGTTATTCTTGCTTTTCCGTTGTAGTTGTTAGGTTTTTGTTTGTTATTAAGTTTTCTTTATTTTGTTTTATTTTGTTCTTGTGTTATCAAAACGAAACATGGACCCAGATTTGTCGACCAAACAGGACATGCTGGCATCGCCACAAAAGAGACATCGCACTCCTATTTCTGTGTCTGAAAAGGTTATGATAATCATGAAGCATATCTACAAAAACTGGCCTTAGCATCAGTATTGGTCTTTAGGTGATTGCAAAGAGGACCGCAGAGATTTTGGTTATTTCTGTAGTGACGGTGAGCAAAATATTAATTGAAAATAAAACCACTGAATAATTTAAATCACCCCGTAAAACTGGCCCTAAAAATATTCGAAACAAAGTTGATGAATTTACTTTTTGAGGAATAAGACGAAAACTGCATGCTTTCTTTTACAGAAGTATAACCTACAGTAAAAAGGTTCGTATGTTAACAGTACAGATATAATGTAAAACTAAGTCTGTTTCGATTTAAAAGAGCGACATCTCAAGTCTACTCTTTGTTTCATTAAATGTAATAAACAAATTCTTTAGATTTGAAAGAATTACATCTCAAGTCAATTTCCTAATATGGAAATATTGGAGTTGAGCAGGTTAGCAACTGTAAAATAGATCCTGTAGATGAATCCGAAACCTGAGAGTTGAACAAAGACATCACTCAAATGGTTGGCTCAATGGAAGAGCGCTCGCACGGAACGCGAGAGGCCACGGGTTAGAGTCCCACAATAAATTTTGTTTCAAGTTTAATTTGGAAAAGGAAGGCGTCTTATAATATCTCATAAGCAGCGAGGATGATTTTGTAGATGTATTTTTTATATAAATTATGCTATAATTTATAAAAAAATACATGTATTTACTTTTTGTTTTATTTTTGAATCAATATAAATTTATAATTAGACTACCTAGAAAAATGTTGATAATCTCTGAATTGTCATTTTGACAGTGAAATTTCTTTGTTTACATTTTTGATCTCTAATTACATTTCCGACACTGTGTATCTAGCAAAACATGGTCTTGTTAGTTAATTAGTAGAATTATTGTATTATTGTACCACAACCTAAATTTTTGATATCATATTATTTAAATCAAACACTTTTGCATTTTAATGAATTTGCGATGCCCCAGTTATTACTAAAAATTTCTTCCAAATCAGGAATAGGAAACGATGAAGAAGTTATTTCTAAGGAAACCCTTACAGAACCGGCAATATTAACTCAGTCACTTGAAGCTTTTCGAGTCATGGTAAATGATGCATTTACTAAGAAAATAATTGATAGTCTAGGTATGTACATAATTGTTGTGTTATCAACTAATCACTCAGTATCGTCTTAAAGTATAAAATGCAATTAAAAGGTGGTTTTTGAATTAATTGTAAAAGTATAAGCCTATGCTTGTCCCGATATACCAAATTTACTAAAGCTAAAATTTTCATTTATTTATAACTATAGTCAAGTCAGTTTTTTTTTATGGAATACGAGGACAAACGAGCGTACGGGTCACCTGGTGTTAAGTGATCACCGCCGCCCACATTCTCTTGCAACACCAGAGGAATCATAAGAGCGTTGCCAGCCTTTAAGGAAGGTGTACACGCTTTTTTTGATGGTACCCATGTCATATCGTCCCAGAAACACTGCACAAGGAAGCTCATTCCACAGCTTTGTAGTACGAGGGAGAAAGCTCCTTGAAAACCACACTGTGGAGGACCGCCACACATCCAGATGTTCAGTACACAGTTCTAATATTTTATGAAGGCTGAAATAAACTTTAAAATTGCAATAAACAGCTGTTTAGTAGAATCACTATTGTTGTTAGGATATGATATGCAGGAAGGGCATTTAGAGAGTAATTTATGAAATATGAAGTGCCTCCAACTTATTTAAATAAAACATGTTTCTTTTAATGTGTTAAGTTAATATAATAATATACCATATTATTATGGCTTTTACATTATTGAATTTATATTATTAAATATATCATGACTTTCTCCCATGAAGTAAGAACCTATAATGCCTTTATTTGACACATGGTGTTATAGGCTTGTGCAGTTGTAATGCTTACCTTTTGTGGTTGCCCATAAGAGATTTGCTCTTGTCTAAATGAGGATGTTTGGACAACACAGATGGCTGGAATTTCAGATTCAATCTTATCGAAGGATGAACTTTGGTTGTTGTGGGCCTTTCCTGCAGCCCTGTTTCACTGCACCAATGTGATCTATTATGATGGCCACTGTTTACCATTCATAGCTAACTGTTCATATTGATTATATTCTTGCATCTTATTATATCTTTTGCAGTTAGCTGACCTATCTCAAGTTACCCAAATTAAAAGGAAAAATTAAAATATCAGAAGAAAATGTCTCCTTACAATATACCATTTGTTAAATTAATTATTCATATTTTCCTTCAAGTTTGGTTGTTTATTTATTTGTCATATCACTGCTCTTTTTTTTATGGAATTGGGGGACAAACGATCGTGCAGGTTACCTGGTGTTAAGTGATCACCGCCGCCCACACTCTCCTGCAACACCAGAGGAATCATAAGAGCGTTGCCGGCCTTTAAGGAAGGTGTACGCGCTTTTTTGAAGGTTCCCATGTCGTATCGTCTCGGAAACAGTTCATTTCACAGCTTTTTAGTACGTGGAAGAAAGCTCCTTTAAAACCGCACTGTGGAGGACCACCACAAATCCAGATGATATCCTAAGTTGTGGCGTGTCGTGTGAAGCTGCAACTCGGTGGCAGGAATCAGGTGAAAGCGCTCTTCTGAACACTCCCCATGATAAATGCGGTAGAAGACACACAATGAAGCGACGTCTCTACGCAACGCCAAGTGATCCAGCCGTTCACAGAGCATTAACCTTCCACCATTATTGAGTAACCAAATTGAAAAGGAATGACAATAATATAATCGAACTGATCGAGGCTTGCTTAGACTCTTAGAGCCTAGTGGCTTGCATCCTGGCTTACTTACTAGGATACACCGTAGAGGTGGTTGGTGCGGGGTGAATGGTCCTTGGTTGGCGAGATGTCACTTGTGATTGCCAATTCCGCGGTCATTTGGAAGCCAAACTGGCTTCGCAGAAGCTGGGCATCATATATAGAGCATGGCAATACTTCAAGCTGGCCACATTCTAGCACTCTATAAAGCACAGGTTCAACCACATATGGAGTATTGCTGTCATCTCTGGTCGGATCTGCCGTGTTTGCTTAGGTCTGAGGAATTTTCTCTTGCCAATGGAATAGATTGTGAATAGTATAATTTGAATCAGAAGTTACAATCGTAAAGCTTAATACACTACTGCACAAGTAATTGTGTGGCTTGAAGATGGAATGTTTGACCAAAAACCAAGGCCCGTTTGAACCTCGTACCGATGTATGTTCGGTTTTCGACATCATAATACATACGTAGGTTCGTTCGTCGGCAACGCTTTTGTGACTCGTCTGGTGTTATAAGAGAGTAGGGGCCGAGGTCACAAACCATCCATCAGGTGATGAAATGTGTGCAAATATGTCCTCCTCCATAAAAAAAAAAACAAAATGTCATTGTGTTAACAATAGATTTTATTGAACTTTGCAGGATCATTGTCGTGTAATGAAGACAGCGAAAGTGAAGAAGATATCTGCGAAAGCCCAAAGAAAAAGAAATGTACATAGTCATAATATATCCTACTCACTACAGATAGCGCGCGAGTTGAATGCAGTCGGGGCCTGAGAGAGCATCTCCCCCGCTGTCCACACGCTATTGTAACACTACTATACTGTTTTAGCTTTAAGATATTTGTGAGGAGAAAATAAATAGATATTTATTATTATTTATTGATGATAGAACATAAAAATGTTCTACAATATTATACAACATATCAATATCTAAGTCAAAGTAAAAAAAGTCCCCGATAGCATATGTCCAACTAATGCAGTAATTCTGCTATAATTACTTTTTTACATTTTAAAATTAATTAATTAAATGATATTTTAAGGTGAGCTTTCTAAATTATTAAAATCGGACTTTCCATTCAAAAGATATAACGAATTTAAAAAAGTCAATCTAAAGAAAATAATGCAGTAATAAAATAAGTTATTATTTTATTTAACTGAAATAAATCTTTTATGTTAAAAAAGAAAATTTACAGTCCAATTTAGTAGACTTTCCTTTACCACGAGATCGGTATGTACGCGAGTGTAATCGCGCGACATTGTAAATAGTCAATTAAAACTAGGTCACAGGACTATTACATTCCTGAACTCTGCATTCAACTCGCGCGTTTTCTGTAGGTTTATTATTATTTTAAAATTTTATATCTGTGTGTAAGGGTTAATGATTTTTGATTGATTGATTAAGAAATAAAATTGATTGTGTATCAGAAATAAAAACCTCAATAACATTTATTGATCTTTTATTAAGTAATCTCATTTCAAATTATATTAATGTGTTTCAATAATAACAAAATCCTGTTTCCAATCAAGTCTGCAGTTGAGTTAAATTTTTAACTTAATTGTAAAAAAGGTACTTACATAAGTACTTTTGAAACCATGATGCAAAAAGTGGATATTTCGATAAATTATTGTGAACAATTACACATTTACATTTTTGGAATTCATGTTAATTATGTCTATAGCTCAATAAATACTTAAAAAAACTTACTCTAATTATTCATGGAATGTAATAATCACAGAGAATTTGAACAAGACATATTTTTTACTTGTAGGTACTTATTCTATTATGTATCTCTTTATTTTATTTAGTATAATAATTTAAAATAGGTAACTACAGATATACTAGAAAAGAAATAATGTTCCTATATTTTACAATGTAACTTTGAGTATTTTTCTAGAAGTTTAAAAAAAACATAATTGAAAGTAATTAAAATATTTTACCTCTTACTGCAATAAAAGTAACTTTGGTCTTATTTATAATCACCCAATATATATATATATATAATTGTAAAAAGAAACTCAAAGCAACATAATATGTTCTTGACGTATCACTTGCATGCTTAAGGTCAAATATAACTGAACGGCGTCGATTTCAAAACGAAAATACAATAATCAATTTGTCTTATTTACATATGCAATGTAAAGTTACTGCAAGTTTAAAATTACTTCTCCCTGTCATGTAATTTTGTAGTGACAAAGGTGAGATAAAGACAATCTCTCTTATTAATAAACGCAATGTTAGGTTACTGCAACTTTTAAGTAAAAACTCCCTGTCATGTAATTCTGTGACAAAGGTAAGACAAAAAGTTTTAAATTTGTAAGAACTTCACTCCGCGTTTATTAATAGCACAGAAAAAGTTTAAATTTCGAATAATTTCGCATTTATTAATAAAACAATGAGTAGGTACAATTGCAGATAATTACAAAAAAGGTGTTATAAGTACCTCTAGTAGTCTCTGAATTCGAGTGTATGAAACTGTGTCAATGATAGCTGTACACAGGTGCTTCTAGGTCAAGTGTGATCTGAACATATAACAATTAACAATAAGTATGTTGTAAGAACATCATGTTTATCACCATTTTGTCTTGTTTGGTTTTGATATCGCTCAGTAGATATGCGAGCAGTTGGTCTGGTTTACATATTATATTCTAATTAACTGATAACTTAAAATATAGATTCTAAATATTAAAACGACTAGTTGATTGTTGCTTTATCGTCAGGTGGCTCTGATTCGGAGCAGCATAGATCACAACCGTTAACTCCACAATCGCACATATATGTTGGCCGTATGGAATTGCGCAGTTTCTATAAAAAAAAAGAAAAAAGTTTTAGTCAAGTACCGTACAGTCAAACACTGTGACAACTGAAGGTGTTATATTAAAGCACCGCTTAGCGTTGCGATTTTATGCAATTAAATATATATTAATACCAATAGTAAATAAATAATTGGTTCTTTTTAATTGTAACACTTCAACTTATGCAAAGAGAATTTAACCACTTCTTTCACTTAACAGGTCTAAGTATTTTGCATTTCTTTGATTCGTCAATATTTGAAAACGTTAGGCATTCGGAATGTTTCTGTACTGGCAACTCAAAAAACCGTAGTATATATAGAACACATTACATTAGACAACCAGTTACCTACTCCGTTTGAAATTTGAACTCTTTTGGAACAAGAAATTAAAAAAAAGGGAGCCTGGTAGTGAAATTTGGTAGGATGGTGTAATCAATCCTATGACCCAAACACAGATTTTTGTTTATGAATATAGGGCACGAGACGAGCAGGACGTTCAGCTGATGGTAGTTGATACGCCATGCTCATTACAATGCAAGGATTCTTGAAAAACCTAATAACTCTGAGCGGCACTACAATTGCACTCGTCATCTTGAGATATAAGATGTTAAGTCTCATTTGCCCAGTAATTTCACTAGCTACGGCGCCTTTCAGACCGAAATACAATAATGTTTACACATTACTGCTTCAGAAATAGGCACCGTTGTGGTACCCATAATCTAGCCGGTATCTGTGCAAAGAGCATTATTTATTATTTTCAATTTTCGCTCCACTTTTATAGATGCCAGTGCCGAGGACTTAATTTGCCAAATATGCAATGTAGCCCATCACGGAGCTTTACATTCCGAAACTTCCTATACCGTTTAAAATTATTTTTAACAGCAATCGGAATTGAAAGATACCTAATACCTACCTATAGTCAAGAAAGAAGTTGATTTACTTATTTTTTGTAAGAGTTAAAGATATAGGTAATACTACAGACATAGATCCAAGTAGATAACGCAAATCCCTCCGTCTGTATGAAGAGGAAAGAGGAGTAAATTGTTAGACTTAAAGTTCTTACATAAACTGTTTCACAACTTAATTGATAGCCCAGACTTGCTGACGAAATTGTGTATTAATGTACCTCGAAGTGCCCCTCGAAGCCATCGTAAATTTTTTGCACTAATGAAAGTAAATACAAACCTGGGTAAAAATTCTCCAATCGAGCGAATGGCAAGAGAATATAATGAGTACCTAAATAAAATACCAGACTTGGACATTGGTGCAGATGGGTTTACAATATTTATAAATAAATGTACTAAAATTTATAAGAAGTAAATGCTGTTGTTTTGTATTGGACTTAATTTTAATTTTAACATAATATTTAGATAAACTGTAATTTTACTAACATAATATTTCACTTTAAACAAGTTGTATAGTATGGTCGGGAAGGTAACAGATAATGAAAATGTAACCCTGTAAGTTATCTGTACACTTAGATATATATATTTTTTATTTTTGTATGTAATTATGTATTAGTGTGCGATTGTTGTGTTTCCGAATAAATAAATAAAACCAAGCGTGCCCTTTTTTTGTACCTCTACTGTGACGACGTTAAAAATGCCAGTGCATCGAGCCTAACGTTTAGCCACTCACTAGTCATTAGTTAACGTTTTCAGTACATCAATAGTCGGTATTGCATTATAATGTATTATAAATCATAATAAAAAATAAAATAAAAGCGTCAAAAGAAGAGCATTGCTCCTCTTTTTGTCGTCTTTTTGACACGCGAAGTACATACACTCGCGGCATCTATTTGGATCCATGTCTGTGGGTAATACTGACCTCTCGTAAACCCTTCCCTGGAGATCGTACCACCATGACGACCGCATACACTGGTATACACAGTAGTGAGAGAGAGGCTATCGTCCATCCGAGAACCTGAGCCCAGGTTGGATACAAATACTGACGGTAGCTGGGTGGCGTGTAGTCTACCAGACTAGCTACCCAAAGAGCGAGTAATAATGCCGGGCATGCTATAAGCCAACAGAAGCGGAAGTATAGTGATGGACGCTGACCTGAAAAACAAAACGCGGTAGATGTTTTAGCTACAAATTAACCAGTTGCTTAGGGCTGAAGTATCAAAAGACGAATAATGGGCTACCGGAAGTCTATTTTACACCTCGAGCTAAAGATTCAAGTGAATCGAAGTCATAATTAAAATGTCTACAGATGTTTAATGAAATTGTAGGACTAATACAAGCCTGTGTGTTATTATGGTAAGTGAATACGGTCCCGCACATTCTCTTGCAACACTAGGAATAGTGTCAGCCTTATGCTGAAAAACAAGAATGCCGGGAGAGTTTCGTGCGCCGCTTCTTCTCTCTCAGAGCGCCATTTATTTTCGAAGCGATAGAAGTATCTAATTTATTAGTTATGACATCAAAAAGAATTCTAAAGGAATCAATTTGGGAAAATAAATGCCTTTTATGCCCTTTACCTCTGAAGTTGTACGTGCATTTGTAATATCCCATGTCATTTTGACCTGGAAATACCTCGCAATGAAGTCCATTCCATAGTTTAAATAAACTGTGGAAAATAACTCCTTATCGCAGAACATGTAAGGAAAATCAATGTGACATAAACCCCATAATGATTTCCTAATCATTCATTCAGGGCGTTACATGAGTAAGTATGTCTTTAATTAATTTAAAAGAATTGACTCCTAGGCTGAGGATCTATAGATCGTACTTAGACTTTGCGCAAACTATAGTTAGTAAAACTTAGCTGAGTATAAGCTTAGCGTTATCTTCGATAGTTAATTGACATTTTAAATTATGCCGACCATAAGCGAAGATAGCCCAATGCAAAAGCCAAGTTCGCCTTTTATTTCACTCAGCTAAGTTTTAACTGGATAAAGTCTGAAGAAAGTCTAAGTTCGTTCTATACATCTAGCTTAAATCGTTTTACAACAAATTCCCAGTCCTGAAATAGGTGAAAATAATGTTCTAAGATTTTGTACTATACATACATATAAATATATATATATATATATATATATATATATATATATATATATATGCTCTGAGATTCCCTGCGAGATCGAATGAGAAATGAGGAGATCCGTAGGAGAAGCAAAGTTATCGACATAGCCCAAATAATTGCGAAGTTGAAGTGTCAGTGGGCAGGGCATATAGTTCGACCGACACATGGCCATTGGGGCAGTAAAGTCCTCGAATGGCGACCACATATTGGAAGAAGCAGTGTTGGTAGGCCCCCCACAAGATGGACCGACGATCTGGTAAAGATCCCCGGAATACGTTGGATGAGGGCAGCGCAGGACCGATCGTCGTAGAAATCTTTGCGGGAGGCCTTTGTCCAGCAGTGAACGTCTTCCGGCTGATGATGAAATACACATAAAACGTATAAAAGAACTATAGGTACCTGTCATTTGTTTGATATTGCGTGACAACCTATCCACACCGTAGAACCACGCTATAGCAACAACTTCGAAGAAAGCCAAGTATGTTATGCTAAGGGAAGCGGCATAGAAGTCCATCAATTGAAACACGTATATCCCGCTTTGTATGATGTGAGGAAGACCAAAAACCAGTGACACCCCACAGACGCACAGGACCAGCAGTTCATGATAGACCAGGCGTCTTCTAATCATATCAGGGAAGCCGTCCTGGATAGAAGTAACGACCACTTCCACGATGGCAAACTGTAAATAAATTTAATATTAGCATTTCTGCTTGTTTATCATAAATATATATGTTTTTAAACTTTTATTCCTCGCGGAACTTTAACATTGTAATTATTTTGACGTATCTGTGGCGCCACGTGGACATAATGATGTACTATTAGTGTCAAGTGTCAATGTGTCAAGAGTTTCTCGCCTCCTTCGCAGCTCCGCCGCGACCACGTTTCATGCAATTGTATCTCAATATCGGCATGAGTGAGTATTTGTTTAGTGAGTACCCGTCATAATAATTTCAATATCATAATTATATTTTTATATCTGAATTAATTTCTCACCTGACTGTTTAAGCCCAGACATAAAAACATAAAGAAGAATAAAACGGCCCACAGTTGGGATGCAGGCATTTTTGCAATCGCTTGCGGGTATACAACGAAAAGCAATCCGGGACCTGAAAATATAATAAATATTAATTATTAGTTCATCTCTACATTAACTTAAATCATGTCACTTTTTATATCAGTGGGTATGTTATTGTTTATATTTGAAATGGCCTCAGTCTGATTTTGTAAAATTAGCAGCTAGTTTGCTTGAAGTTGTGAAATACTTTTAAATAAAAGCTTATAATAAGATATAAACTGGACTTTTTTAAGTATTAAATAACACATGTAAAGATTAATTGTAGATGTACTTAAATAAATATATTTCTTGAGGAAATTTTGTACCAAATACACAATACACACGTACTTAGATAAGCTACATTATAATATAACTTGGAATATTCTTATTATTGTTCAGTTAGGACTTAGGTATTATAGGGCCTAGGAAAATTTTACCAATTAAGATTATATAAAACGCCAATAAAAGTCTAAAATAATACCTAAATCAAAAAATGTATATTCTAAATATTGAACACCAGGATTTGAATATATTAAGGATTTTTTGATACAATGAACAATCCTATGTTGTATTATTTAACTAGCTGACCCGGCATACATTGTATTGCCATATATATTAGAAAAAAATTGGGGTGTGAAAAATACAATACGGCGGTCAAGCCGTTTCGGAGGAGTTTGGCATATAACATTGTCACACGAGAATTTCATAATATATAGATGATGTGAATTAAGATAAATATTATAGCTTGTAAAGAAATACTCACTGTCTGCAATGACATCCTTAACGCTCGTGTTTTGTTCAGTTGCAATGTTACCAATCGTCGCAAACGTGAATATTCCAACTATAAGACTTGTGACTGCATTGATTGCTGACACGGCCAGAGTGTCGTGCAGAAAATTATTATCAAATCTATTGTAGGATGCGAACATTATCATCGATCCAAAAGCAATTCCTATGGAGTTAAAAATTTGGGACGCTGCGTTTACCCAAGGGCGAGATTGTTTAAGTAATTCCCAGTCTGGTTTGAAGAAGAATCTCAACCCTTGGTCTGCGCCGTCCAGAGTAAGAGACCGTCCAAGGAATACAATAATCAACAAAAATGGAAGCGTCGTTGTGATGTATCGGACTTTCGCTGAGGACTTTATACTTTTCCAAAGTGCAAAATACACGAGGATCCAAGCACATACTAAACATGCTGCTAATTCCCATCGCATTCCTCCAGGAAATTCTATTCCGTCGCTCATGCTTAACACCTTCTTCCTGAAAATAATGGCGCTCATAAATAATGTTCTAAATTTGAATAATTAGAAGTGTATCTACTAATTACTTTACGACCGTTTTCAATAACCTTCCTCCTAAATCCTTAGTTTAACTTACTAGAGGTAGACAAATCTATCCTTTTACGCTTACACACATTTCAATAATCTATCGACCGATAGCATTGGACTATAGCTAATTTTATAACTATATTGGACATAACTATGGTCAGCTAAGATCTTGTCATTAAACGGTGATAGCAATATATCCGTAACTAGATATACGTTATTGAAAACTGCCGTTAATCATGATTTTAGACACATAGATAAACTACTCATTCTGTTGAAGAACAGAATCTATACTCTTTCTGATTAATGACGTCATGTTTTCATTTTATTAATATATTGGCATGGATCACTTTACGGTAGGGATTTCCTCTATCTTGTTTACTTTAGATATTTTAAACCATTTACATTAACACATTGAGGTTTAAAACCTTCTTTCCGAATTACACACGCTCCGTTGGACTGTAACGGACAAATAACTCAATTCATTTATAAGCATCGGATCTAGGTTGACTGAGGCAGCCTAACTTCTACTGTCAGTAATTACCTGTCAATAATCTTAAGCTGTCCCAATATACACGATAAGATTCTTATCGCCTTTTATTGGGACGCGTGAATTGTAATTTCCGTACAAACTTTATTTCGCTGGTAAGCTATACGTCGTCCCATTGACAGACAGCGTGCACGGATTAGGTGAGTTACCGTCGATAAGTTTATTGGGACAGAAAACTCAACGATGGTTACGATTTTTATCTCAAGTAAGAGATAGACTGAATATTGGGAACGGCCGTTAGTTATCAAGTAAGATGTATGACCAGGCGTTGTATTGCAATAAACATAAAATAATATAAAATGTTGTTAAACCTGACGTCTGTCAAACTGACGTCTTGTTAGCCATTGATACTTTTAAATACGTGTGATAAAAGTGATTTTATAATTATTCAAGTCTTAGATTAAGGTTGATCTCCGCTGCGCTCCAACTAGATACCGCAGGCGTAGTCGCAAAGTGCCGCAACTAATACTACGCCCAAGTGGGCGTACTCGAGCCAATCTCGAACAATGTGTGACGTCGACGTGCCACATGTACCTACTGTTAAACTTTGCTAATAATTGAAACTGATGCCGGGCTGCGTAGTAAAACTTTGTAAAAATAATACTACAAGAAATAAGACACTGTGATCACATATCATCAGAAAGTATTTTGTATTTTAATGATTTCAATGTAAGTGTATATTACAAAATTTTAAAGATGTCAAAATTCCATGCACACAAGCATCTAATAGTTGCCGTAATAAAAAAGCTATTGTTCTTAGGTAGTGCGGTACCTATCTAGTTGGAGCGCAGCGGACGTAGCTTGTGAAATTACTGGGCAAATGAGACTTAACATCTTATGTCTCAAGGTGACGAGCGCAGTTGAAGTGCCATTCAGAATTTTTGGGGATTTTCAAGAATCCTGAGCAATTACCACCAGCTGAACGTCCTGCTCGCCTTGTCCCTTATTTTCATTTAAAAAAAAACAACAATAAAGTATCTGCAGAAACATTTACGCGTGGCAACTTTAAGGCCAAGTAGAAGTTTGGTGAAAAATTTTAAGTAAAATATATATAACGCTTATCTTATTTGTAGGAAATAACAGAACTATATAATCTTTAATTGTATAACAATAAAATTGATGGAATATTTAGACGCAACGTAAAGTTTACTCCACCATTCAGAACATTTAAATTTGGTGTTAATCGCAATTTTAAAGATTAGATATGGATAATGTGTATTATTTTGATTGTGTGTCTTAGGGAGTGGCGGTCGACGGTGTCGTGTGCGGTTTTAGCAATATTGAGGAAATAATGACTTCTATAGTTGGTGACGTTAATCAGACCGATGTGTCATAAGGATGATAATTGTCTCTTAGGGTGGGTTGCACCAACTACCAATAACACACATTTTATAGTACGGGCTAAGCAAAATATGTATTGCACCATTTGACAATAATTTTCAGATGACGTCATAGCTTTAACTGTAATCATTGCCTAGCGTAACTCTCTAAAGGTATAAGATTTGCATAAGAGGTGCATTAAATTAAATCTCTTTTTTAGTTATTTTATACTTTTCAGGTTTCGAAGTAGGTTTTTTTAAACGTAGTTTTTTTAGCATACTCTATTAGTGTTATAGATTAAAGAGTACGCCTACATGATAATATAGAGTACAATACTCTATTTAAGAGTACGGTTGGCAACCCTAGCTGTATCTGTGGTACAACCCTAGCCCGACCCAGGCTATATCCAGGCATTTCACTGTTATATCATTGAAATCTAAGAAGGAAACTCTCTAAGAAAAAAGCGATTCACTCGATTCTATGAAACGTGCAGTCATTGATAGATTGACAGATGACGGCTATAATCTTGTAAAAAACGGAATTAGCCGTAATCGACTACGTTTTAAGCAACTTAGCCTGATTATACTTCGTCGCCAATCACCATATTGTAATTATGACTTTTCTAATACACATATTCCATTATATATATATAACTAGCTGACCCGTCACGTTGTTCTGTACATAATAAATAAAGTACTGTTTTTTATGAATTTGTCAATAAAATATTTCATAAGATCAAGAATTATTATTTCGTAAAATATGCTGTTATAATGAAATTGTTTCACAGCAGAACCGTCAAACAGTGCGTCAATAAATTCTCTCATAGAAAATATGTCCATACAAAACAAATATCGGAGATAAAAATAATTATGAGTCCTAAATCGAAACAAAAATCTATGTAATACTAACAATTTCATCAACGTCGTGAAAAAAAATTTTTTTGTTGATTGTAATAACTACTCCACGTATCCCCATCGTCTTTTGTCCATAATCTATTTATTGTATGTACATATTGATTTATCTGTTGAAAAATGTAGACTCAAGAGTCTATCTAGATCAGCAAGCTGTAAGACAACCGATAAAAACAGGATAGGAATATTAGTTTATCGCGCATGACAAGCTACGTCTTACACTCGCGATTTGTATGACACTTTGTCTTAGTGTGCGTGAATTGCTCTAATTAAAGTGAGTTCTAAGCACATTTTTTTTCGACGTTTTCACAGCTGTCATAGTCTATATAGAAGTATACTGCCGGAAGACGTCCACTGCTGGAGAAAGGCCTTCCCCAAAGATCTCCACGACGATCGGTCCTGCGCTGCCCTCGTCCAACGTATTCCAGCGATCTTGACCAGATCGTCGGTCCATCTTGTGGGGGGCCTACCAACACTGCGTCTTCCGGTACGTGGTCGCCATTCGTGCCCTGCCCACTGCCACTTCAGTTTCGCTATCATTTGGGCTATGTAAGTGGCTTTGGTTCTCCTGCGGATCTCCTCATCTCTGATTCGATCTCGCAGGGAAACTCCGAGCATATCTCTCCATTGCCCTCTGATCGACAATGAGCTTCCTCATAAGGCCCATATTAACCGACCACGTCTGCGTACCGTAAGTCATAATAACTTATGTAATTCTATATTTTAATTCTATCGTTGATTGGCAAAAATAATAGTACATATATTTATATCCCCAATTGTATTACATAACCCTATACAGATATTCGCTAGGATCACAGAAAATGCATATATTGAAAGATTAATACTCACTCAAAGAATTGTTCGGTGGGCGTCTGAGATCCATTTGGTTTCGTGATGTTGTGCGTGGGGACCCAGCAGTAGGGCGTGTTCCAGCGGTTGGAGCAGGTTGCCCACGGGACTTCGGACTTAAACGATGTAAAGAAGTAATAGATCGCCCATGCGATTATTACTGCGTAGTATGTTGACATTAGAAACGAGATTACTACGCTTGCAAGACCGGCCCCTAGAATATAAATTAAAACTATAATTAGTGATAAATTAAAATCGTAGTTTAAAGCTCTGTTCAAACTGAGGCGAATAACGCGCAGGAAGCTGGATGCGTTTTAGCGTAATTCGCTCGCTTGCTTACCCTCTCAAACTAACGCGACTTCCCGCGTGTCATTTTTAGTTCTTCAGTGGAGAAACATCATGCTTTGTGAGATCAAACAATCCCGGCGGGCGTCCCGCTCTTGTTTCGCTTCAACTTGAGCGACTACTCGCGTCAATTTGAACACGTCCATACAAGTTAACTGACACAATCGGCGCGAGCGACTTCCGTCCCGAGTCCCACGCATTATTCGCCTCAGTTTGAACCAGGGGTGGGACAGACGCCTTAAAGTGACGTTTTCAGAAGATTGTAGTGCCATCTGTTAGTTGGCCCGAAAAAGAAAGCTTTGTCAGCTTTCACTCGCTTTGAAACCTTTCAACTTTTCTATAATTGTGTCACTACTCACTGCCCACTGGTCATAAAATGGCGGCTAGTTCTAGCGCAAAGAGTATAATAATATATAGGGAATATGTTCTTGCGTTTGCGCAGGTATGTAGATCTCGTGTTCCATTTTGTATTTTTGCACTACTAAATCTATCCTTTACGTTCTATGTTGTGACAAAATTAAATAACTAACTCTACGCGCATTTTCAACATGGTAAAAAATTGCAATACCTACATTAAAAAGTAGAGTTAGTTAGTTTTAGTAGAATTTTATAATTTGGTGCTTATAATAGTTATTCTCGGGGCCAATCCCCAGATGGCGCTAGATTTCAAATAGACAGCTCATAATGCGTCGAGAGGGCTCTCTTTTCCCTATATATTATTAAACTCTTTGGTTTGAACAGAGCTTAATAACATAGAAATGTTAGATAGTCACGTAGATAGTACTTTGTACATTCTACGCGCCTCTGGGCCCCACGGGCCAAGTGTCTTAAGACTCACTAAGAACGATATATTTGCTACGTTTGCTGTCTTCGGCAGCCGAAGCAGCAGTTCCAGCAGCAACTGACATAAGATGGACATGAGAAGGATCCAGAGTGTCGGCGCAAGTCGCGTCCCACACCCTTCCCCGTGCCCAGGGTCATAATCGTAGTTGTTTTTTATTTAACCAATCCATGTTAAACGGTTAGCTCAGTTGGTAGAGCACTCGCACGGTACGCGAGAGGTCGTGGGTTCTATCCCGCATCGTTCATAAAATTTTGTTTTGAAATTTTATTTGTGTATTAAGAAAGAAGTGAGGGTTATCATTTTAAAAACATAGCAAATTATTTAGATTTGCATGAGCGACATCTCAAGTCAATTTCCTAATTTGCAAATATTGGGGTTGAGCAGGTTATCAACTGTAAAGTAGATCCTGTAGATGAAGCCACAACTTGAGGGTTGAACAAAGCATACAAGATTTTATGACGATACGTCACTCGAACGGTTAGCTCAATTGGTTAGAGCACTGGCACGGAACGCCAGAGGTCGTGGGTTCGAGTCCCGCATCGTTCATAAAATTTCGTTTTCAAATTTTATTTGTGTCTTAATGTAAGGGTTCAATATTCAAAATACTAATGCCAAACGTGGCTGACTGTTTACGACTTGTCAATCAAAATCGGTTACAGCAACTGCGTTAGAGCCGTTCTTCTGTTTCGCACTCTTTGTTTGTTTATACATTAGTATATTGTAAGTCTATATGCGTAGTTATGTCACGTGAAGAGTTTGGCGAAGTCGAGTTGCACATTTCAATGCGAAATTTGACCCGCATTAAGTGAGAAATTATAGCTGTATCAATGTGTGTGGTGATTCACAACCTTCTTCTCGCCTCTACAGACACATCGGCTGCCGTATTTTTAAGACTTTGGGACTTTCAAGCTAAATAGGCATCTAATATCCTCTCAACTCTGGTATTACTAATGCCCATGCTCATTTAATTTTATATCGGGTGCACCTAGGGTTGCCAGATACAGACTTTTCATTTCCGGGACCTTTCAAAGGTTACCCATGGGGTCGGTAAGAAAAATACGAAAATATATATTTTTTTTATGAAAATAAGGGACGAACCGAGCAGGACGTTCAGCTGATGGTAATTTATACGCCCTGCTCATTACAATGCAGTGTCGCTCAGGATTCTTGAAAAACCCCAAATATTCTGAGCGGCACTATAAATTTTACTAGCTACGGCGCCCTTCAGACCGAAACACAGTAATGCTTACACACTGTTTCACGGCAGAAATAGGCGAACTGGCAGCCCTAGGTGCACCCTTTCCCTTCTCCTCCATAATATATTAACGATCTCCTTTATATTGAGTCTCGTGCCAGATTTTGGCGAGACAACACGTCCTGAGGATGCCTCGTGTAGAGGCGAAACACGTGTCGAATTGTTTAAAAACAAATATTGGCGAATTAACACTAAAGAAAACTTAAATCATTTGTATAATTATGGATTTCCGCAAAGTAACGCCTACTTCAATAAAAAAAAAATATCTTTATTTTTACTCGATTACCAACAAAAACTATATTAATATTATACTTACTTTCGTTACATATAATTCTAATCATGTCACGCTTGTTAGTGTAGGAAATATAACAACAAAACCGGTTTTCGATTCGCTCACTGAATGTTTTAGTTGTAAATATATAGTTGTGTTGCAAGCGTTACCTTTGAACAATGGACATATTTGTGAGAGCGCTCCGATGGGGCCGTGCGCCGTGTATTGCCCGATTGCAAGTTCCATAAACAGCATAGGCACACCGCACACGAGGAGTATTATGAAGTATGGAATAAGAAATGCACCTGAAAATGTTAATAAAATCGTTATCATATGAAAGTATTTAGAAAAGTTATGCAAATGATTTGAGTTTTCTTTAGTGTTAATTCCGCCAATATTTGTCTTTAAACAATTCGACACGTTTTTCGCCTCTACAGGACGTGTTGTCTCGCCAAAATCTGGCATGAGACTGAGTACAGGAAGAAAACTCAAATCATTTGTATAATTATGGATTTCCGCTAAGTAACGCCTACTTCAATTTTTTTTTAGAAAAGTTGTTTTTAATACAGTTGCTCAAAAAGTGGCGTATTGCAGGGACATAATATAGCGTTCGGGATGTGGGCTATTACATACTCGTGCTTTTTCTTGACCTTTTCCGAACTCGTGCGTTCTCTTTCCCAACTGTCAAAATAATTTCTATTAAAAAGAAAAAACCAAACACGAAGTTTTAATAGAAATTCATAGAAGTTTTTATGATTCATGCAAATATTTCTAAAAATAAGCTACTTATTTGTTTCAATATCAGATTTAATTATTTGACTCAATGAGTTAGGTTAGGTTTCATATCATTTCATCTCATTAAATTTCATTTTCATTTCATATCAATAAAAAAAATCTACTGAAGACTTGGCTGTATGGGCATAGTTCCCTTTGCCTAACTTCCCCAGTTAGTATAAAAACTGTACCAATTTCAATGTATATGTGAATTATAACTTTAATAAGAAATAAATGATTAGTTAGTTGAGTTTATTGTGTTTTTATTATTCTATTAAATTGCTTCATTTTTCGCAACTGTATTAAAAATAGTTGTTCAGTACACGTGCGGAACCGTCATTGCTACTTGTTCCGACTGTCAACCCTCACCTTCGGCTGCGCCTCGGCTCGGGTAGACATTTGTCGGATCTCTTTGCAATGACAGGCTATCCGCACTCGTAATGAAATATACTATGGTGTAGGGATAGTCAAAATTTAAGATTGTACAATAGTTCTGTGGTTTTTCCGATTAGTTAGAATCCTCTAGAGTCTAGATAATAGATGTGGTTAGTTTTTGTGTTGATCTCCTGCCTACAATATACATTATATATATAAAATTCCCGGTGTTTGTTACCAAACTCCTCCAAAACGGCTTAACCAATTTCTTTGAAAATTTGTTTGTGTATCGGGTAGGTCTGAGAATCGGCCAACATCTATTTTCATATCCCTTAATTACCCCTAAAAAGTATTAAAGGGTCACCCACCCCTAAATACTTTATTTCTATTCTTTTTAACATTTTTTTTATTTTTATTTTTAATGATTCAGCATTAAAAAATACATTCAACTTCTAATTTTCACCCGTCTACGATCAACACCTATTTTTGAATCGCGATTTAAATATTATTCTATTCCATCTATTCCTATCACAGATACGCAATAGAGTTGCAAGATGGCAATCTAATATAATGATTATTTTAGTACGATAAATGTTATGTAAGATATATTTGGTAGGTCTGAGAATCGGTCGTCATCCATTTTTTATACCCCAAAATTTTTATTATTGATTTTTTTTAAATTACTTTATATGGCAATACAACCTTTGCTTGGTCAGCTAGTAATATATACAAATGCCTAGTTCTTAGTCGTATACAATAGCCGTTTGTTTAAGCAATATGAGCGATCGGAAACAGATATTTGTATGATGAAGGCTAATAACAAGTTCTTTATTATCTGTGGTAGTGACCTTGGTAAAATAATTGACCCGCAGGAATAACGCAATTAACCCAATGAGTAACCTACTCAACGTATTCTGTTGTTGTAGTTTTACATAGACTAGGTATGAAGACAGCATAATATTATTCATTATGGCATCGTTCGTAACACTATTTTGTACTGTTTTCTGGCAGAATAATGTCGAATAAGTCTAGTATATGCTAAGAAATGTAGAACCGAGCATGTTTTACTGCCTATTATTCTATAAATGATTTATGTTTTCTTTAGTGTTAATTCCACTGATATTTGTCTTTAAACAATTCGACACGTGTTTCGCCTCTATACGAGGCATCCTCAGGACGTGTTGTCTTGCCAAAATCTGGCACGAGACTTGAGTCTCAGATTTTAACAAATATTGGCGGAATTAACACTAAAGAAAACTGAAATCATTTATATAATTATGGATTTCCGCAAAGTAACACCTACTTCAATAAATTGCCTATTATTCGAAAAAGATGTCGAAGAAATGTAGATCGTTTGGCAGGAAAAGATATTTCCATTATACATGGCTTAGGCACTATGTACACAGCTAAACATAGCTCTAGTAACGACTTTTTTTTATGGAAAAGGAGGACAAACGAGCGTACGGGTCATCTGGAGAGAAGTGATCATCGTCGCCCACTTTATCTTGCAACACCAGAGGAATCACAGCCGGCCTTGAAGGAAGGTGTACGCACTTTTTTTGAAGGTACCCATGTCGTATCGACCCGGAAACACCGCACAAGGAAGTTCTGACGTTTTGTAAAGCCGTCATAAAATATTATAATCTATATACAACGTCATTGCTATATACCAATAAATGAGGAGCCGTTTTTTTCCTTCAGTTATACCATATTATACTTGTACTTAATTAGATAATCTTTGGTCATACTACGAGAACTCATAGGTACCATATGATGCAGCGTGTTTGGAAGAAGGTTTAAGGATATGATATGTTGGTGATTAATTATCCGGAACCAATACTAATTTTTAACTTAGAAATACCTATATATTCGCAATGAAAGTAATTCATACAATGACATTTCATTACGTATATCAAATCATACAATGAGGATACTTATTTTATATGGCAAAAAAACGTTTGCCGGGCCAGCACTTGTATTGAATAGAGAAAATTTATAATCTGTGAAGTCGTTAAGGGTGCCTTTGATTTAAACGGTTGGTGGACTCCCACCATTCTACAAAAGGCTGGGTATCTCATATTATATATAAAAAGCGCCCTAAGAGAGTTTAATTCACCTTCCGCCTCTATTCAATAAACGAAGTTACGTACTCAATGTTCCAATGGATTTTTAAGCAAAATATATCAAAGAGGATGTAAATACTACATAATAAGAGGTGGACCGCCTAAGTAAAATGAAATTTAGTTTATAATTCAACGTGCAGTAGTTTGACACAAGATTGAAATATTAGTAATTACTGTATCGCGATTGACGACGAAATATAATCCGGCTAAGTTTGAAAGCGAACAGTTGCTTAAAACGTAGTGGTTTTTGGGATTTATCTCCTTTCTTTTTAGAAGAGTATCTAAGTGAAGTAGTAGCCGTCATCTGTCAATCTGTCAATGACTGCACGTTTCATATAATAGAGTGACTCGCTTCGAGTTTCACTAGCCTCAAGCCAATGATAATGATAATATATTATTACCTACAAACTATACATAGGTATTTGCTACGATTAATCTTTAATAATTAAAAAGAAACATGAGTTTATGTTATCGAGGGAATAACCTGCTGTGACCTTAAATGCGGAAGTGACTGTACATGATAAAGATGAGAAATTCTTGAAATGTCTCGTAAAAATAGTTTTAATAATCACACCGTGATAACGCGCACCTATTTCCCGCCTTTTGTGACTCAAATTTTATGAGCTAATAATTTCCTAGTAATTACTCTTTGGCAATTTGAATATTTAGGTATTTGTCGAAGATTAGATCTTATCTGTATTTGGTTTATTACCAATACATACGGTACAGGTATGGAGTATTATTAGATAAGAGTTACTATTTTGATTGTTGTTACGACAAACAATATAACAGGACAAAATAGTTTTCGTTTATTTTATTAATTATTAGTTAGGTATTCATTATTAGATAATTGAGCATAATTTAACTTTTATTCTGATAAACAGTTATGTATGCAAGAGTTGCATGAAAAAAGTTCGTATATAGGTAACATATAACATTACATACAATAATTTGAAATTTTTACGAGACATTTCAAGAATTTCTCATCTTTATCATGAACAACTTCCGCATTTAAGGTCACAGCAGGTTATTCCCTCGATAACATAAACTCATTTTTCTTTTAAATTATTAAAGATTAATCGTAGCAAATACCTATGTATAGTTTGTAGGTAATAAATAATAATATATTATCATTATCATTGGCTTGAGGCTAGCGAAACTCGAAGCGACTAACTTTATTATATGAAACATGCAGTCTTTTTACTACGCCACACTTTGCGACTACGCCTGCGGTATCTATTCGGAGCGCAGTGGAGACCAATCCTTAATCTAAGGTTGTATTATAATTATAAGTTCAGTATATTCAGATGTCATTCCTAAATTGTTTAAAAAAGGTTCTATTCATTTTCATTATATATTGACTAACTCACGCATGCGTAACTAAGATGGTTCCTAATTCAAATTCAAATATTTTTATTCAAAATAGGATGTGAAATCACTTATTGAAAGTCAAAAAACTACCACCCATTCCAAAGTGAATGCCTCAGGCCTGAGAAGAATGGGCGCAACAAACTCAGCGGGTTTTTTTTTTTCATCAAAAATATGTTTTACAATGAAAGTAACATTTACAAAGTAACATTGTACAATTAAACTTATTATTTAATAGTCTGAGGGCGGTCGCTCCATTCCCAATCTGTGGTATCATTAAGAAAGTCTTTTATGTTATAGTAACCTTTACCACACAAACGTTTTTAACAATTCTTTTGAATAACGTAACACCTTTGTTTTGAACATTTTCTGGGATCTTGTTGTAAAAGCATATACATCGCCCCACAAAAGACTTACTAACTCGACTTAGCCGAGTAGTATGCATCATCAGTTTATGTCTGTTCCTGGTGTTCACATTATGGTTATGACAGTTTCTGGCAAATTCACTTATGTGCCTATGAACATACATTACATTATCAAGAATATATTGAGAAGTAACAGTCAAGATGTTAATTTCTTTAAATTTTGCTCTCAATGATTCCCTAGGACCTAGGTTATAAATAGCGCGAATAGCCCTCTTCTGCAGCACAAATATAGTATTAATATCGGCAGCGTTGCCCCATAGCAATATACCATAGGACATAATACTAAGGAAATAACTAAAGTATACTAGTCGCGCCGTATCTATGTCAGTTAATTGTCTAATTTTTTTAACCAATCTAACTTTAGTTCGTTGGTTGCTATTATTGAAAATATCTTGCTGCATTTGCATATGATGCTTACGTTATATATAGCTATATGTGAATAAAGAAAACATCTTGCAATATATTCTGACATTTAAATAAATCACTGCAATATATCATCTGATATCTTGAAAGGACGTGCGTCTGACTCGTGACGTATCACCTTACAAAATATAAAGTTATTCACACTATGCGGCATGCAGCACTTACATACAAATAATTATGTTTGTGTTTGTGTGGTTTTATGAAACCACGGTAAAATTGAAACTTATTTTCACATTATAGACATTTAACTAAAAATTTATTAAAAAAATCGCGTTATAAATTTTAATTTTATACTTGGAAAGTTGGAATGATAATGGCAAAATAATAAAAGTAGTCTTAGCCCTGGTTAAAAATATCGATTGAAAAGGATTAAAAACAAACAAAATGGCGTGGAGCACTGGCACGAATGAGTAATAGTCTATACACTAGACGGTCAGCTGCTGCGAACTATAGGCGCACCGTCACGCGACATGCAACACACAGACGAAAAAGTTTGAGACGATGTAATGAGAGTTTCAATTTAAAATATTGACACACTTTTACACAAATTATCTTGCCACAAACTAGGCATAGCGTGTACTATGGCTACACGACAAAGATATATTTAATACAATATACTTACCTACATAATCATATATATAAACATTCATAACTCGCAAACAAACCTCCATAATCATCATATACATGATTGCACCTACCGGGATTCGAACCCGGGATCTCTGGCTTAGTAGTCAGGGTCACTATCCATTCGGCTATATGGGTCGTCAAATAAATCTCGTTTTGGTATCAACTAGTATAAACATAACGATCATTCAATTATTTATTACAATTGATATACGCGGGAGTTTAAATAATGTCTGCATTACATACGAGGGGTGGCTGATATAAAATCTACTTTGTTAAAGAAAGTTTTGAAAATCGAACTGGCCACTGCAAAATCATATTCTATATTTATTCCTTTTTCAAAATTATGACGCTTATTTTTTTTCGCTTGCTTTTGCTTTTTTGGCGCGGCTTTGATTTCACCATGTCGAAAGAAAATTGTAAAATGATGAAATTTGAGCATCGAGCAGTGATTAAATTCCTAAGTAAAGAAGGAAATACGCCTACGCTGATCAGAGAGCGCATGTTTGGTGATTCAAGTCCTTCTGAATTCGTCATAAAGTTTTGGTCGAAGCAATTTAAACATGGCCGTGAGAGCCTGGAAGACGACCCACGTAGTGGAAGGCCAATTTCTGCTGTTACCGCAGATAATGTTGAAAAGGTGAAGAACCTGATTCTTGCAGATCGGCGAATCAAGCAGTGGGAGATAGCCAGAGATGTGGGCATTAGCAAGGAACGAGTTCATGAAATTATTCACGAATATTTGGGCATGTCCAAGGTGAGCGCGCGTTAGGTCCCTAGAATGTTGACCCCCTTTGACAAACAAAGGCGAGTAGAATGTTGTCAGGCATTTCTAGACCTGGTCAAAGGTAAAGAAGAAGAGACTATCTCTCGAATTGTGACCTGTGATGAAACTTGGATTCGCCAGTGGGATCCGGAAAGCAAACAAGAGTCAATGCAATGGAAATTTAAATGAGAAAAGCCGCCAAGGAAGTTCAAGGTTCGGCCGTCGGCTGGAAAACTAATGGCCACCGTATTTTGGGATGTCGAAGGGATTTTGATGATAGATTATTTGCCTAAAAATACAACAATGAATATGAATATTATGCAAACTTGCTTGACCAGCTTCGTGAACAAATCAAAGAAGCGGAGAGGCAAACTCAGCAAAGGTGTTCTGATTTTACAAAACAATGCTCCTGTACACACAGCCTTAACGGCGAGGTCAGCCCTGAGCAAAAACGGCTTCACAGAAATTAACCATCCACCTTATAGTCCAGATCTGGCTCCCTGTGACTATTTCTTATTCAAAGATTTAAAGAAAAAATTGAGGGGTCGCAGATTTTCGACGGACGAAAAAATGAAGGAGGCTGTGACTGACCATTTTGACGAGCAAAATAAAAATTACTATTATAACGGCATGATGTCACTTATATGCAAATGTCATAAGTGTATTTCACTTGCAGGAGACTATATAGAAAAATAAAAAAAAAACTAGCCATCAAAGTCTTTTCTTTCATAGTTAGGTAGATTACTTATCAGCCTCCCCTCGTAAGTATCTATTTCATGTTTACGATATATCCTTGTGTCAAACTATTCAAAATCAAATATTAATATAATTCAAAATAGGATATGATATCAGTTATTGAAAGTCAAAAACTACTAACTACCCATTTGAAAAAGTAATCTCATACTGAGAAGAACAGGCGCAAGAAACTCGGCGGGCTTTTCTTTGGCTTTTCCACGCTTTTTATTAGCTTCATATGAATGCATGTTTGTTTGTAACTATTATAAGAGTTTAACCTACTTTTTAACGGTTTGTAAGATTTTAACCGACTTTTTAACTGTCACATTTCATTCAAATTTCGTAGATTTATCGAGGGCCGATGAAAATACATTGATTTGATAAAATTATTCCATTTTTTCAATTTGCAAAATAATTTTTTTGTCAATATAATTCTTTCATCCATCGTCGCTTAGGTAGGAATTGATGTTGATTTTCAAATTTCAACCATTATCTTTCAACCAAAGCGTGTTTTTTATTAAACTATTTTTATTTTTCATAAAAATATGGTTACAATGTTATTACATTGTAACCATTTAACATAACTTATTATTTATTAAGTCGCTCCATTCCTTTAATATGTAGTATCATTAAGAAAGTCTGATTGAGTGTCTTGATCTGAGTGTGCTTACTATCTTAATATATATAAATTACGTGACACGTTGTTTGTCCGCGATGGACTCCTAAACTAATGAACGGATTTTAATGGGGATTACTTCATGGAGTGCAGTTTGGTCCAACTTGAGAGATAGGATAGTTTTTATTTCGATTTGGGACCCATAATTATTTTTATTTTCAATATTTGTTTTGTATGAACATATTTTCTATGAGAGGATTTAGTGACGCTTGGTTTGACAGATCTGCTCTGAAACAATTTCATTATAACAACAGGGAGCATATTTTACGAAATAATTCATGATGTTATAAAATATTATTGACAAATTCATAAAAATCAGTATTATATTTATCATGTACAAAACAACGTCTGTCGGGTCAGCTAGTTATATTATATTTTAGAGGCCTTTATCGGGCTGAATAATATTTTTTTTAAATTCGCATTTTTAAAATCTCTTAACCCGATGTTAAGTATTACACTCTGCACATTACAAAGCAGTGCCGCTCACGATTCTTGATTGAACCTAAAATTCTGAGTGCGTCACAATTGCTCTCGTCAGTTTGAGACGTAAGTCTTAAACTCATTAACCCAGTTATTTCACGAGTTACGGCGCCTTTCAAACCCAACACACAAATGCATGCACATTACTATTTTACGGTAGAAAAGGAAATTTTCTCATAGAGCTCAATAGATCATAGTTTCAATAGAGCCTCTTACAAGCCAAATGTAATAGTAGGTACCTACACTCGCCACGCTTGACTTTGAGCGGGATAGCTTCGCCTAGAACCAAACAACCCAAGCGGGCAGGCACCGACTTAAACCCTATCAATAGGTAGCACATACAAATAATAGTATTTTATTAATATTAAAGGTATAAGATTTTCATAAGAGGTGCATTAAATTAAATCTCTTTTTAGTTATTTTATACTTTTCAGGTTTCGAAGTAGGTTTTTTAGCATACTCTATTAGTGTTATAGATTAAAGAGTACGCCTACATGATAATATAGAGTTCAATACTCCATTTTAGAGTACGGTTGGCAACCCTAGCTGTATCTGTGGTACAACCCTAGCCTGACCTAGGCTATATCCAGGCATTTCACTGTTATATCATTGAAATCTAAGAAGGAATACCGATAACGAGAATATATTCAGCCTAGCGAAACTCTCTAAGAAAAAAGCGATTCACTCGATTGTATGAAACGTGCAGTCATTGATAGATCGACAGATGGCGGCTATAATCTTGTAATAACGGAGATAGCCGAAATCCACTACGTTGATTTTTTTAATTGAGTAGTACAGAAGATTTATTTATTTATTTGTATAAAGAAACTTACAGCTATTTATATTAAACAACTGTTGCTTTCAAACTTAGCCGGATTATACTTCGTCGCCAACTTATTTCAAATCACAGCACCGTGTTAATACTAATCTAAATTTAAATTTTTGCTCAGGCAATCCCGCCTCTTATTACGTAGTATAATTACATCCTCTTTGATAAAAATAAGAGACCTTACTTACTCATTTGTTCAGATGTAAATAATCGTGACTGACAACTAAAATATCAGTGTGTGGAATTAATTTTGTAACAATATTTTGACTGATATTTGCTACCGCGACGTTAATTAGTGGGTTGTCGTTTATATTATTCGTTGTGAACAACTATCAAACGTCAAAGACACGACGAACACGATTCTATTGTGGTGTCACTTAAGGGTATGTTCCGATATGCACTGTGCGATCACTGTAGAAAAATTCGTTCCGTTATGGACTGCCAGTATACTGCCGCAGTACCCTAGGGAAATATATGACGTGATAAATCGCTGCCATATTCTACTGTGAGCACTGGCGGTTTTGAGGTAATATACTCGGAGTACTTTGATCACGTGAAAACGTCAAAACCACTCCAGTGCCTAACTTTTATGCCTAATATTTTTAGTTTAACAGTACTCCAACAACAGTTTTTTTAATAAACTAGAAAACTTTAATACACTCATTTGAATGCTGTGTCAAAAATTGCGGCTACAGTATACGGGATTGCGTTCCGTTTTAAACAGTAACCAGTATAACTGGCTATAAAGGAACGGCTTCAAAGTATGATAAATTGACGTCAAACTTAGGGTTCCCAACTTTTTTTACAAGAAATAAAGTATATTCAGGTCTGTGAAGAATATTAATCGGTATTTTAGAAAAAATGAACAGTATTCTATTTATTTATTGTTTAAAATACATATTTTTTTGAACTTCTCGCACAACTTACTTATTTAATCTTTTTTAAAAACTTCATGGCTCACCACAATTTTAACTAAAATTAAAATAAATGAGGTAATTAACGGTCCACGTAAAAAAAGGTTATATGTCTTGAGAATGAGAACGAGAACGCGTACACTCGCATGTCTGTCACTGACAGTCTTAAATATTTGACATTGACAGATTCGTTCAGAAACTCGGTGTGATTTGTTTGTGGCTACGCTCACGCTGTGCAGCAGTGACCGCGTAAGTATTTTGTATACTTTATTTTTGTTCAACAGTAAAAAGTATAACTTAGTGAAAAACAGTAAAATACTGTTGAAAACAGTATAGTTGGCAACCCTCGTCACACTGTACAGTGGTCCTAGTGCATATCGGAACATACCCTTAGTACATAAAGAAATATTAAACGAATCACAATATATACCTACACAAACACATATAAACTTGTGACGTTGCTCTCTATATACTATACAAAATCAACAATATCACCGCATTACTTGTATCTGTTAACAATTAGCTTGTCACGAACTCTAACTATGTTATCGATGGTATGAGATTAAATATTTTTGCATAGCCATAATAATACAGAATCTTTATGTAGGCTTGCTTTGAGAGCATTATTTTAACCGACTTGAAAAAAGGAGGAGGTTCTCAATTCGTCGGTATGTTCTTTTTGAAGCTGATGCTTCCCGTGTGGACCCATTGTAATTTGGTCGTATTCTGACAACCATAAAAGTCTTAAGTTTGCTATACGTATGTGGATGATAAATTTAAGAATAACTCAATATCGCGCCAACCGATTTCGATGATTCTTTTTTTATTTGAAAGGATATATGTACTTCAAATTTAGTTTGGTGAGAGTTTGGTTGGGTTCTGATTATGGAATCCATGACAAAGTAACGGAACTCTTCAATTCTTAGGAGCAAATTAACGATACTCGGCCAAATCTTTTTATGCTATTAGGATATTTAAGTCATCTACCATAACATAGTTAAATAACATAGTCAAGTAATTGTCGTAGTCAAATATGATGATCAGTGGGACTCCTTAACGACTTACAGTAAGGGTGCGATCTGTGGCAGAGTTTCTAACTATCTCTAATCAAATTGTAAAGCGCTTAACGTTCCTTGCTGCATTGAAAAATTTAGTATACGTCATGTGGTGGTTATGTGGTGCCAGGTCGTTATAGTTAATAAACCATTGTATTTGTTGGACGCGATTGCTAATTATTGTGACAGTAATCACGACCGTGATGTTCACGAAGCATGCTTACACAAACAATGAACGTTAACTTATATTTTATGAAATATTAGATATTTAAAACGCTTCTTTATTTGAACACGATTCATATTGGATGCAGCACCTTATAAGCTAATTTGTTTTTGTTAAGTGGTCACCGCCGCCCATTTGTCTTGCAACACCAGAGGTATCACAAGAGCGTTGCTGGCCTTTAAGGAAGGTTTACGCGCCCTTTTTGAAGATACCCATGTCGTATCGTCCCGGAAACACCGCACAAGGAAGCTCATTTCGAATCTTTGTAGTACGTGGAAGAAAGCTCCTTGAAAAACGCACTATGGAGGAAAACCACACATCCAGATGATGGGGATGATATCCTAAGTTGTGGCGTGTCGTGCGAAGGGGGAATTCGGGGGCAGGAATCAGGTGAAATAGCTCTTTGGAACACTTCCCTTGATAAATGCGGTAGAAGACACACAATGAAGCGATGTCTCTACACAACGCCAAGTGATTCAGCCGTTCACAGAGCACTGGGTCCCCGATAATTCGAGCTGCTCTGTGTTGCACGCGGTCAAATGGTTCGAGCTGATACAGGGGTGGATTAGGAATAATATGCACTTAATGGGGTTGAGCCGGTTATTAACTGTAAAGTAGATCCTTGTAGATGGTTGGAATCACAACCTGAGAGTTGAACGAGACATACAAGATTTATGGATGATGCGGCATGCGGACAGTTGGCGTTGTTTGTAGAGCGATGGGATATAACCCGAGTGGCGTGGGTTCGAGATTTAACATCTTATCTTTTTTATCAAGAATTTTCAGTTCTGTTCAGACTCTGCTCTATAGTGGACAGGGCGTATCACTTAGGTGAACGCTCGTGTCGTGATATTTTGTAATGATAAAAATATATTGATACCTATAATTAAGTAGTAAATATTTTGATTCAAAATCGAATTAATATTTATTGAACATCAAAAACTACCACCCATTCGAAAATCGAAAAAAATCTGACAGGCATTCGAAATGCTTAAAATGCTTTTGAATAAAAAAAACTGTCCCTGTGTATTTTCGTTTTGTTGGATGATGTAGAGTGATTATATAAAATCTATGGAGGGTAGAGGCAACGAGATTCATTTCATATGGGAGAAATGTTGAAAAAGTGTCAAGATGTAAATAACAGTTCAAAAAGCTTCCACACTGGCGCAGGGTATTGTATGAAGTATAAATCTGGCAATTGTAAACGAATTAAAGTAATAAATAGTTAAAATAGTTAAAAATATTAATTAATTATTAGACTAATGGCCGTTCCCAATGTCAGTAATTAGCTGTCAATAATCTGAAGCTGTCCCAATACACCCGATAAGTCATTCTTATCGCCTTGTATTGGGACGCGTGAATTGCAATTTCCATACAAACTTCTATCGCTGGTAAGCTATACGTCGTCCCATTGACAGACAGCGTGTACCGATAAGATGAGTTACCTTCGATAAGTTTATTGGGACAGAAAAGTCAACGATAGTTAAGATTTTTATCTCACGTAAAAGATAGACTGAATATAAAAATAATGTAGTAATTATATTTAATTTAGAGAATTGTTATAGGGAAACGTGCACCTAGAGTGATTTTATATTTGGCGCTTCTTTTAAAGCTCTACCCTGACGATATATTAGCGTCACCCTAATTTTACGCTTTTTGACGGACACTTTTTCATATACACAGATGATTCTCCTTGCCTGTACCCCCCACAATAAAATCCTATATTCAAATTCAAATATTTTTATTCAAAATAGGATTTGAAATCACTTATTGAACGTCAAAAACTACCATCCATTCAAAAGAGACTGCCTCAGACCTGAGAAGAATGGGCGCAAGAAACTCAGCGGGTTTTTTTTTATATAAAATATGGATTACAATATGATATCGTACAATAAACATTTATAATTAAAGAGCCTGAGGGTGTTCGCTTTATTCCCAGTCCGTGGTGTCATTAAGAAAATCGTTTATGCTATGATAACCTTTCCCACACAAACGTTTTTTAACAATTCTTTTAAATTACGAAATTTAATTTGTTTTGTACATTTTCTGGGATCATATTATAGAAGCATATACATCGCCCAACAAAAGACTTACTAACTCGACCCAACCGAGTAGTAGGCACAACAAGTTTATGTTTGTTCCTCGTGTTAACATTATGAATGTCACAGTTTCTAGAAAATTCCTCAATGTGCTTATGAACATACAGAACATTATCAAAAATGTATTGAAAAGCAATAGCCAAAATGTTTTTTTCTTTAAATTTTTCTCTTAATGATTCTTTACGACCTATGTTATAAAGAATATATAGAAGAAGCAATTATCATTTGAGGACCCGCAATTATAGATTTAAGTAAGTTAAGTTGGACGAAATTTCTTTTATCAGCTGTTTGTCTTCTCTTAAGAGTATTCTATTTCGACGAAGGATACTACAGATAGAGTTTATTATATATTGATGCTTATTATCCTAGAGTAAGTAAAGTAAACTAATTAATAATTATTATATTTACCTCCGCCGCTTTTATAACACAAATACGGAAATCGCCACACATTGCCAAGGCCGACTGAATAGCCTACGCAAGCTAGAACAAATTGCATTTTATTAGCCCAAAAAGGCCGTCTTGGCTTTAGATGTACAGTCTCTGCATCTTCTTCTTCCTCGCCGCAGTCACTTTCATGTGATGCGGTGTCTTCGTCTGGAGGCCTGTTGACAATATATAGAGTTTGAGAGTCTAACTAGATTAAGTTCATTACCGAACGGTTCAGTGGAAGAGCGCTCGGATGGAATCCAAGAAGTCGCGTGTTTGAGTCCCGTATCGTTCATAAATGTTGGTTCTTTTTTTAATTTAATTTAATTAATCCCAGACGTGAAAGATATCACTTGAAAAATAACAAATTGTTTAGAGGCTAACAAGATATTGTGGTTTTATTTACTTATAACTTATTTGTAAATTCATAAGTGCGCCTAATCTCTAAATAAAATGTCATTTTAAAAATATTATCAGTATATATATATATATATACTGATAATATATATATATATATATATAGATACTAGCTGACCTAGACGTTGTATTGCCGATATTAAAATCGCGATACAAAAGTAACTGTTGATTGTAGATGGGTGAAAATTTGAAGTTGTATGTATTTTTTAATGTTGACTCATTATCAAATAAATTGAAAAAAATATGTCAAAAACTTTAAAAAAAAAAATCATGTGGTCCACCCTTAACATTTAGGGGGCTGAAAAATAGATGTTGTCCGATTCTCAGACCTACCCAATATGCACTCAAAATTTCATGAGAATCGGTCAAACCGTTTCGGAGGAGTTCAAAGTTTAACACCATGACACGAGAATTTTATATATTAAAGAAAGATATTGTCAAAGCCAAGATAATTATTACAATTTCACTATATAGGTATATTATAATTACACGGTAGATTGTCAATCGACTTCATTTCTTACAATTTAACGGCATAGTATTAGTGACATTGTAATGTCACGGGTACACTATAGTGATATTGTAAGACAATGATATTTTGACAATTTTACTGGTCTTTAGTTTATGAGGCGGCCTCTGATTGGTCTGTTTTTTGTATATTTTTTTTCTTTTATTAGGAAAACAAATAGCTATATATTTTACATAGTATTAGCCTAAATTGCCTAATTGTTGAGTCATTATTTTGTGGTAATTCATTAGTGTAATTAACTAATTGTTGTCTAAGCGAATCGGCCTTTGTCACTGACCTGTATAAAAACCACTGGACAGGACCATACATTTGACAGCAAATTTTTTGTGAAACACAGTAATGCTTACACATTACTCCTTCACGGCAGAAATAGGCGCCGTTGTGGTACCCATAATCTAGCCGGCTTCCTGTGCAAAGGAGCCTTCCACTGGTGTTATTTATACTCCAAGAATCGACGTAATAAAATACACATTTTTTTTGTAATTAGTTTCCCAACATGTATCGATGTTTGCTGAGGTACCTAGGTCATCACTAGTTTTAGTACCGCAGACTCTCGCTACATGGCCAACAGCGCCAAAATGGCGAAAATCGAACAGACACAAAAGCACTTTGACAGTCACCAGTCTAGTGGTATATAGTAGAGGTCAGTGGCCTTTGTTCACTAGTAGGTCCCAAGAAAATATAACATTAACGGCATTCGAAGCAGCCCCAGCACCAACTGACGTAATATACGTATTACTCAATTGATTAATATAATTAATAAAACGTAAATTGCTTTTGACGACGATTTTGTGTATATTTAACTGATATTGATCTATTAATTTATTCAAACAAAACAAATCTTATAACTATATTTGCAATACTATGACTACATAAAATTAAAACTATCATTCGGTGATAGCGTACCTACCTAAAATACTGGCAGGATTTCCGCGTTGGATAGCTAGGATGATCCGTTGACCGAGATAGCTGCCAGCGCGAGCGCTTGGGTTTCCAGTAGCCTTATTGAGGCGCGAAGATAGTATTTTGAACATTCTCCGCGCATCAACTAACTGATAACTTTAACTGATAATATAAATTACCAGATGTTTGAACTATCTCCATGCAGTTTTAATTTATTTTGATCCTACATAACTCTCTAAAGTTATAACACTAGAAATAAGGGATTGCTTGTAACTAATTCTAGTAGGCTTCATAAGATACATAATAGCTTTAATTATAATAAAGTCCCAGCCACTGTTCAGGCAATATCTATAAATAAATTTAAATGTTTTATAAAAAAAATACTCTGTCGTAAATCCTATTACTCCACTGCTGAATATCTAAATGATCGGACAGCCTGGGACAAGATTGTGATTATTTTATAGCGATAGAAATGACTGTACAATATTGTATAATTTTATTGAAAAGAGTGCAAAATGCTGGGAGAGTTTCTTGCGCCGCTGCTTCTCTCTCAGAGCGCCATTTGTTTCCGAAGCGGTAGCAGTATCTAGTAGTTATTAGAAATGACATCAAAAAGAATTCTAAAGGAATCAATTTTGAGAAAATAAATGCCTTTTATGCCTTTTAAAGCAGTGGCAGTTTTAGTGTTTAACAATAAAATATGTCTGCCATAATTATTCAATGATAGAAAAGACGTTTTTATCAAAGTTCATTGCTTCCATATTTATATGTCGTAAATTATTATTATCTTTTGTCAACATCTTAATTAAAAGACAATGTACAATATATTATTATGTATATTTATTTACTTATGTAGCCTACATCTTACTTATGACATCTATAAATACGAAGTTCTTAAGATAAAACGGAGAGTAATGATACAGGGCGTAAAGTATATACAGTGCCTTAGATTATTTATACGTCTAGATAGACTATGACAGCTGTGAAAACGATTAAAAATTATGTTTAGAGCCAACCTGTATTTAGAGCAATTCACACACACTAACACAAAGTGTCATACAAATCGCGAGTGGCACTGCATTGTAATGATTAGGGCGTATCAATTACCATCAGTTTAACGTCCTGCTTATCTCGTCCCTTTTTTTCATTAAAAAAAAACTATTAATCTACTACTTATAAATAAAATAAGGTTCTCAAGTAGAGCTAGACTAGCCCAAAGTAGTATTAGAGCCTATTCACTTTCCACTGCTAATAGTATAAAAGAGAAAATAATCTGAAAATATTTAAATCTTAGATTATTTATACGTCTAGATAGAAAACAGCTGTGAAAGCATCGAAAAAAAAAATAGAATTTAAAAAATAGAGGTTCTATTTTTAGCAATTCACGCACACTAACACAAAGTGTCATACAAATCGCGAGTGTAAGACGTAGCTTATCACGCACACAAAATATATATTCCTGGCCTGTTTTTGTCGGTTGTCTAAAGCAAGAGACTCTATCTAGACGTATATATTATCTAAGTACAAAGATGGAAATATAATTCCTCAGCAACCACAATAGTCTAGTCTAGTCATAGAAAAGTCTAGAATGAGAAAAGCTTAAAATAGTTGAGTTTGGGTTTCTAGATGGTCGAGATTAAAAGATATTCAGGTTCAAACATATCTGATTCATTATTATTTAGATTTAGATTGAAAATGAGGTTTGTTAACTAGAACGAGCCAACTATGGCTATTTTGAACAAATTGGTTTGTGCACAAGCGTACACGGCAAGTGTTTCTATGGTCCTTGGACACAGCAAGACAGCCGTCAAAAAACTTTTTTATTTATTTAAGAAAATACGGGACGAGACGAGCAGGACGTTCAGATGATGGTAATTAATACACCCTGCCCATTACAATGCAGTGCTGCACGTCACCTTGAGACATAAGTTGTTAAGTCTCATTTGCCCAGCAATTTCACGCGCAAAACGCAACGCTTTTCAAGACAAAATGTGTTAGTGATTATTTGGCCTTAGCTGGCGGCGGCCATTTTAGGTTAGCATACATACAACGGGAACATTATTTTGTGAATTATTTTAGAAACAAGAAATACTTTTTTAAAGAAATCCTAAGATCATTAACGTGTCCACGGTAATTATTAAATAATACAAAGAATTCAATTGCAATATTTGCGGTGTTATCAAAGCACGAATCTATCATAAATCACGTTTTTTAGTTTACAATAAACAAGCTTGTTTATCTAGCAAACCCTAACAAAAGCCACATGATACCTCGACTATTGTAAACATAAGTGGATATTATAGCGTCTCAAGTGGCCGGCGCCGGTTTTGGCACCAAATCAGCTCAGCAGGTAGCTTCTGCGCGTGCGCGGGTCGTGTTGGCATATCGGAGGTTCCAGGCATGCATATGCATACACGGGCATAAGACACGCGAGATACGGGTATAAAATAATATTTAATATTACACACTTGTAACTAGTAACCTACTAATTGACTTAGCCTACAGTTGGTAAGACGAAATTAATAATATGGTGTTATAATTCTACGTTGTAACTGTGTGTGTTATGAAAAGTTAGATAGTGAAAACGAGTAAGTACCTATTTTTATTTTAAAATTCCAAACAGTATAAAAAGTGCGACAAAAAGTCCCACGTAGACTTTAATTTGCGATGGCATTTTAACAATAATTGGAATATACTTACTTACTCTTAGTAATGAAATTTTGAATATCCTCTAGAGTTTCCTCATGGGATCATTTTCATGAAAACCACTCCGTGCGGGTGAAGATAGATCTCATTTGTTTTAATGTAAATAATTTTCCGTTTTCATTAATATTATACAATTTATTCTTTATTACTTTTTGATATTATACAAACGCAATTTATATTTTGAATGCAGCACATTTTAAATTAATTTGTTATGTATATTACAGCCATTGCAAAATACTCTGTTTGATTGAAAAGAGTGGCCGTTGAGTTTCTTATGTTTTCTTCTTATGAGCTCTACTTTTTCCGAACATATGGTAGATTAAGTAATTTCAAAGAAACATATTTCACTGTAAAAGTGACGATTCAAAGGCGCTTAGTTTAAGCCTAATTGAATAAAGTTAATTTGACTTTGACTTTGACGTTCTGCTGATTGATGAAGGCATTGACTATTTGACATTTGAGTATGTTTGTTGCATCACTTTACATATTATATTGTAATTGAAATGATTTGTAAATCGACGAAAATGTAAATCATGATATTATAAAAGAGTGGCAAAGAGTTTCTTGCTACTTCTGCTCGTTAGCTCAACCCTTAACGAAGTAGCGGTAGATTGAAGAAGAAAAATATTTTTTTGACATTCATAATTGTCATTACCGTGACCTACATGAATAAAGTGATTTTGATTTGATTTGATTAGAGCTCCAAGTACCTAGCTTCCAGATGAGGCCAATAATCGGTCTTCATACCATTTCCTTCTAATCACATTTGTTCTATTTTATATCACGTGTATATCACGCGTTAAGAGTACTGATACAGCTTGGCTCGACACGAATATTCGAGTGAATAACTTATTTATTCGTCATTAGTTATTATCTCTATCAAATTCAATTACGGACTGATCATAGAATTGTCTAGAACTTTCGAATAAGCGTATTCTACTAAACAGAGAAAATCTTTAAAACATTGGTATCTCTTTTTCTACAAAAAATGTAGATTTAAGATTTAAAAATATCACTAGTATATAGTATAGTAATGTTGTGCCTTCCTATAATTTATGTAAATTTAAACTATTTTATAATATTTGTTAAATTCTTAGTTAATTAATTAAATAAAAAATATTTATTAATTATTGTATTATTATGTTAGTCTGTTTTTATTTTATTATTATGCGATTCTGTATTTTTTTAATATTATGTTAATTTATATATATTGCTACTGCCATGCAAACATATTTCATCATCTAATTATGTTATGTGTTTAATTACTAATAACATTTACTGTATTTAATTAATTTGCAAGCCTTGTTAAACCTGGTGAAACATGAAACTGTTAGATTGTACCATCGTAACAAACCATGTTTAAACAATATGTTATGTTTTTAAAGTGATATCCCTCACTTCTAGGGTAAATACACAAATAAAATTAAAAAAAAAAAAATTATGATCGATGCGGGGCTCGAACCCACCCAATTTTATTGGTGTATTAATCCTAGAAGTGAGGGTTATCACTTAAAAAACATATCGAATTGTTTAGATTAACAAGAGCAACATCACAAGTCAATTTCCTAATATGCAAGTATTGGGGTTGAGCAGGTTATCAACTGTAAAGTAGATCCCGTAGATGAAGCCACAACCTGACAGTTGAACAAAGCATACAAGATTTTATGATGATACGTCACTCGAACGGTTAGCTCAGTTGGAAGACTACTCGCACGGAACGTCCGTGGGTTTGAATCCCGCATCGTTCATAAAATTTTATTTGTATACCATTATTATACGCAAATTAAGAATTTGATTGATTGATTGTTTAGTGCATAAGTATATAAATTGTATTTGATTTGTAAGCGTTTTTGGAGAAATAAATAAGTTGACCTTCTACTCTTTGTTGACTTCTATCTGTCCCTATCACTTACATTATCTTTTATCTTGCTCACACGTACACATAAATTGTATTTCTTTCTCTATTCTACTCAACTGCACACGTAATAGTTTTAATTAAGAATGTAGTTAACGAATTAGGTCATTGACGCTTGTGATTTGCTGTGATCTTTATTTTTACAATTTTAGGCAAACTTACAGCTAACAAATATTACTTAACTTAATTTTAAAGGCCAATCAGAAGTTTCCACGTTTAGAACAGTTCCAAAGAAAATACTAAAATTTAAGGATAAGTTGAAATTGCAAACACACAACCATAATATTATGTTAATAAAAAGATAATACATAACAAAATGGTGAAATATATATAAAGATGAACTCATATTAACCATCATAGTTGGCTTTATTGTCTTTAACCTCAATGATTTCATTATTAAAATTTTACATAGGTATTAAAAAATATAAATATATTACAAAGAAAAATAAGATGAAATTCAATTAAATTCGATTTGGAGAGTATACTTTAGTACCTAAGTAGTATTGCTATGTCAAATGGTTTTTGTATACGCAAACGAATGAATTCGATAATCTGTCTGATCGCATATCAGTAAAAGTAGGTAGGTATGATAAGCGTTTCCCACGGAAGTAGGGGACACCTACATTCCCCTTTGTGTATTCCTCATGATTCATTTTGATATACATTGGAGGTCTTTTTT